>LBNU01010401.1:76634-97261 GCA_014162995.1 Artemisia annua
CCACACAACCTATGAAAATAACAATTATCTTCCCTTACAAATTACTTGCTTTATGTGCCACAATTATAATACATCACTTTATCCATCGAAAATGACAATACTAAGTTCTAGTACCTTGTTATCTTAAAAACAAATAAAAAAATTTAGTACCTTGTCGCCCCCATGGAATAAAACGTTTACGCGTTACGTTTGCCACTAACAACCCCATCAAGTGGCCAAATGAAGATTTATTGGTCGCCTCATATACGAAAAAATCTTGGCCTTTCGAGTATATTACATGGGTCCGACCGTGTTTCATTACTAATGGCCAAAAGACCCTACACAACATGTTTTTTGAATGGTAAAGGTAAAAAAGTGAAATGACATCGTACCATTTTGGCTAAGAAATGAGTGATCACGGGGCATTTAGGTGGTCTCACCAACAGCCACATAAAACTATAAGCTAGGAATTTTTTTAAATAAAATTGCCCCTATCTTAATAAATGTTTCGATGTTATTTTGTTTTCGTGTTATTTACTACTTCGAATATGATTTTTAGATGCTTTCAGACTTTCAGTTCATTTATAATGCTGCATGTGGCATTTAAACTTTCTTTTAAAATTCTATCCACAAAGAGGAATTTGTGAATGAGAAATACTTTCGTTTCATTTATATACAAATATTTAATCGACTGCAAGGTTACAAATGTGTTATTGAAGAATGACATCTACTTTACTTTTTTTTTTTTTTTTTTTTTTCCTATATTATCGTCCTAATGATATGATGATATGAAGTTCACCATCGTTCCGTAGCATATATTCTTCATTTGGTGATGATATACTTAACAAAATAAGTAGGAGGATTTATTATTAGAAGAGTATGACAATATACTCCTTTCTATTTAAAGAATGATGCTTACAGAAAAATTATTGGTCACCAATTGGGATTTTGTGAAAGGCTTAGTTACTATTATATATATGAGCTCCTATCAGCGAGTACGTAAGAGAAAAATTAAAGCAAACAATGATTAAGGTATCATTAGATATTAAAAAATGTAGTTGCCACGACTCGACGTGTACATACCTGGAATATGGACTCAACATATTTATGCATGTCACATTCAAACTAGTCGAGCTACAGAGCTTGGCTATGAGTCTCGGCTTTCTATATAAATAAGCGGTTTGGCTTGATTTTCAAATGTGCCGGCTAGACTATTTTTAAGGGTTAACATACAACATTGCTTGTCAAACATTTTGGTAATTTGGTTCCTTTAATTAATTGGTGCTGTACTACCCTAATGCGTGATCCAATTTAGATAACAATTTCTTGATATCACGAACACTCGGTGCTTTGCATCCATACGTTTTAATTAACCATCAAACATCGCCTCAAAATCATCATCGCCCGTAAAAAACATTGAAATAAAATAAACGTAAATATTTATTGTAACATACATTTAATTATTGAAAATGACTGTTACCTGAATGGTCTTTGTTTACATCAGAATGAATCTCGGCTTGTAGATTTTTGTTACCAAGACTTTCGTTTGATGAAAGTTCATTGGTACTAGCGTCTTTTTTTNAAATATATTCTAAAAACTACCTGATGACGTGTAGCACGGACAGCAGACCTACTGGGCCTGGACTGTATTATGCACACGGGCCTGGACTATTTCATAGAAACTGGGCCTGGACCGCATCACGCATAATTGAGCTCCGGCCCTACAAGCAAACTAGGCTCCGGCCCGCAAACCAACAGAACCGGATGTAACCAGAGCTCAAGCCACGAGCAAGGCACGGTCCGGGTACACGAGGACGTATATGGACAGTTTGAGCGGCACTCCCGAAGTACGTTCACGAACCGGCCCCCGGTCCGGAAAGTGATCCATGTCCGCAAACATTCGATTAAGCTGCGGACCCTTGCCCGACAAGGGTCCCATCTCGGCCACTACAACAATATGCGAAATACTAGGAAACCCTAGCATTTCTGCCGCCTATAAAAGGAAACCTCGACACACACTTTCGAGGTATGACTTTCTCACTCATCCCAACACACGTATATTTCTCTAAGAGCATGAGTACTTACTCTCACGCTGGAGCTTAATCGTGGGGTCCGTCCCCACGGTAAGGCTAACGGTTTACTCTTATTTGTGCAGGGATTCAATCTATTACTTGGATTAGTGCATAAACCATATAGCGGACGATCCACCAAGGTCGGCCCAGCGCGGACTAAGCCCAATCTTCACCTAGCCACACTTTTTTGCACTAACAAGTTGGCGCCATCCGTGGGACCCAGTGCATAACTGTGTTCTTGGAAAATACTCACCACGAGCAAACAATCTAGTGGCATCATTTCCATTTCTTCATCCGCCTTGTGGAGAAAGGTGAGGAAAGTCGAAATACGAAAGGATCAACCCAAACCGACACTCGGTACGGCCCCTCGGAAGCCCGATGGTGACCATGACCTTCAGCTACTAATGGACTTGAATGAGAAAGCTCATCAAAAGAAAGTTCTCCAGAACAAGCCTAGAATTAACCAGGCATGTCCGAGCTCCAGAGCAAATCGACGACGCCTTGAAGCAGACACACTCTACCTAGATAAGGGTTCAAAGCGACCAAAGGAAAAGAAACGACCCGACAGCACGCCTAAAAATCCTAGCGGCGGATACACAAATCCGAACTCACTAGAAAAAGGAAAATTAAAACACATGGCAATATGTGAAGAGCCAGCATACTCACACCAATACGGTCTGACGCAACAAACATACCGCCGTATGAAGAGAAACGCAAGGAATAACCGTGGTATGCGGTCTGAAGGAATCAAGCCTGATTCTAAAAAGGCATTCACTGGAAGCACAAGAACCAGAGACGGAAGCGTAAGGAAACGACCGGAATGTGAAAAGGTTGATCCGCTTAACTCGCAAATCCGCAACACCAGGTTATCAAGAAAACCACACACACCGGATCATGTCAAATGGTTCGACAGAATTACGGACCCAATGGATCACCTCGGCGTCCTTCAAGCAATAGCGCGAATATGACATTTGGACGCACCCGCCCAACATCACATGTTCAAATCCACACTCTACAGACCCGCTAGGATCAGGTTCAACAGCGTCCCCCCGGAATCCATAAATAACTACCAAGAGTTACAGGCAGCACCCTTGCAGACTTTCCAAGAACATGAAAAACTTACCAAAAATGGTACGGAACTTTGCAACCACAAACAAGAAGAGGGCGAGTCCGTAAGAAATTACGTGTAGCGATTCCGGGACGAAGGAGGATATAGAAAACACGTGTCATGCATGGATTATCTAACTCAGAGTCAGTAAGACACCCTTGAAAAACGGGATAAGGAGGATACCATACCTGATTCCGTAGATAAAATGGCGCGCAAACCAAGAAAGATTACGAAAAAGATGCTAGTCCGGTGCTAGAGGCTGCTGAAGACAAGATAGACAATAAATGCAGGACTGGCACGCCGAATAAGCCGTCAAAAGGAGGCGCGGAGTAGGAGTCTATGGCATAGAGCGGAGCTCGCACTAAAATGCAAACTCCTACAGCTAGGAAACTGCAATACATCATCGGCGCCTCTTAAGAATAAAATCACCTAACTCCGCTGACCCTTGGATGGAACACAACAACTCTGATATCACGAAATGAAGCCAAAGAGAGCTAAAAGTTAGCAAAATTCCATAAGAGCCTGGGAGACGAATCAAAAATCCCCCTCCGGTCCTTCCACCAAGACAACGCACGAACCGCTCAAGTAAAGGCCCGGAATGCACAATAAATAGTACAGGGAAAGGGTCAGAAAAACGGAGGAAAAAGTGTACCTTCCCAAGATACTAGAAGGACAGAAAAAGTACACTTTGCATCACGTCCTACAGACTAGGGTGCACTTAGACCACAGAGCTCGGCACGTGCCAATAAGCCTAGTCATCAGGAAAATTAACTGCTCACACGTGACGTAACAGTAAAATCCTCTCCTATAAAAGGCTACCACATGAAGGGTGGAAGAGTAACAAACACACCACCCAAAGTAGCAGTAAAGAAATGAAGCACAATACGCCAATGTATGTCTTTAACACTTCAAAAGCCTACGCAATCGGCCTCCACAAAGAGCATACAAGCTTAAAAACAACACCAAAGCATAAGATGGTAAACTGGTGATCAAGACGACGTTCTTAAACGACTGCTAATAAAAATTAGTTGCTCTTAAATGACGACTAATAACAATAAAGAATAAGGCTCTACAGAACCTGTAGCAACCCACTAATTTCCCCACTAACTTCCCTACTAGCTTCCCATAGGTTAGATAAGCCTTACTAACTTAACTTAGGCCCTCACTAAGCACTATCTAGGTTAGCTATGCCTACATCTATTTCCTAAGTGAAATTTTTGCTTTACTATATCACTATTGCCTATATAACCTCTAGACAAGCTCACGTATCCACCTATGCCAAACACCACTATGTTTACTTCATGTAAACATCCCAGTATGTCAAGTCTAGGTTTTAAACACATTTTCACTAAGTAAACTATCACTCTAGTACACTATACTCGTCAGAAAACCCTAATTGCACGTATGTGTTTACGGTTATCTTTAAAACCCTAATTGCTTATCTAAACTAGTTTGAAAGTGTTCAAGGCTTAGGTATGAGTTACATTAGCAACTTTAGGATATATTAGACTTAATAGATCATAGTACAACTCCCTAGAACTTAGGTACAAGTCTCTTAAGCACAAAACCCTAACTAGGTCATAACTTCCCGGAATTAGGTCTAAACTATCCCAAATCTTTACCATAAGCTACCACCACTTAGTATAAGCTTCCTAAGACTTAATATTAGTCACTAAACACTCATAGGACCCTAAACTAGGCACTAAACCCTAAGCTAAACCCTAAACTCTCACTAGACAAAACTAAGTATAAACTAAACCTAAACTAAGCTACTATAGCACCTCAAATACCACAACCAAGCACCCTAGCACCTCCCTTATACCTAGAAGCCACCCTAGCCACTCCATAGCAAGCACACAAGGAGGTGATCCACCTCCTTGTCACCTCCTTCACTCTCGGCCAAACCACAACCACAAGACCACCCCTACAGCCCCCTAGCTAGTTATAGCAGCTCTTAGTCATCCTCATAGGCTTCCTTAGTCACCATGTAGCTTAGCTTACTCATCCCTCCCCTCTCGCCACCTCTTTCCCTTCTTTCTTGCTCGTTAATCCAAACGCACCCTATAAATAGGGCACAAACCCCTCCATTTCACTTCACACCTTCCTATCTTCTTTACCTCATATACTTCTGTAGTACTAAGTCCCTAGAAGCCTTAGAAGTCGAGTAGTGTGGCCTTGATCCTTGTCGAGTTCTAGTTTTAGCCGAGAAAACCCTAGATGCCACGTTAAGCTTCCCACAACCCAATTAAGCTTTGTTTTTTATTCTTGTAGTCTTAGTAATGACCTAGGATACTTAGGATATGCCTTAGAACCCTTAGAAGAGCCTTGATTATTTTCATTTAGAAGTTTTCATTTCAAAACCCTAATTTTAGGTAATTATGTGTTTTTGTGCTAAATTGCCTTATCATGTGCTATAATCTGATTTAGGAGACTTATTTAAGTATATATTAGCTAAACATAAGCTAGGAAACTCTTTTGTTTCATAAAAATATAATTTATATGATAAAAGGACTAGTTTTGCAAATGTTTTCATGCATAAGGGTATATATGGTAAATTTCTAAAAATATGAAGTCCAGGCACTAATTTTGACATTTCTTAGAAGTTATAAGTATACGGACCCTTTTTTCAAAGTTCTAAGACCTTAGGATAGAATGTAAAATAAGTTATAAACTTATAAGGACTAGTTTTGCAAATATTGTTAAGTTAAGGGTATAAAGGGTAATTATTGAAAGTTAGTGTAGTTTAAGGGCCATTTCTGTCATTTCTCTAAAATATATAAGTATAGGGACTAAATGTGTAAAAGATAGAAAGTTAAATGCTTAATATGTATATATTTAAAAGTATAGGGTAGAAAGTGTAAATATGCAAACTTGAAGGGTATAAACGGACTATATTCATATAATTATCAAAAACCTATTTTTAGTTAACAACATAACACAATACTAGGGAGCTTCATGTGAGGGATTTCATTTGGGTATTCATTTTGACGAGTTTGTTGGGTTTACGATTTAAAGTGCCCTGGCTCCTCAAACGTTTACTACATGACCTCTGGATTATGATGGGTCGAACGGTGTTATGTTATATCTAATATCTAATAACAACATGACACAATACTAGGGAGCTTCATGTGAGGAATATATACTTCTGAATTATGATGGCCCAAACGGTATTATGTTAAGTAACATAATACAATACTAGGGAGCTTCATGTGAGGAGTATGTATTTCGGAATTATGATGGCCCAAACGGTGTTATGTTATATCTAGAAACCCTAAGAGTGATTACTTGAAAAACCTAAAAACCTAAACTAGGACTTGACATACACACACCTACTCTACCCTCAGGATACGTGAGTGAGCTGTCTAAACCCCTACTCTACTTACCTTAGACTCAGGTGAGTTTCGTAGCCTCACACCTTTTTAACTTTTAACTCTAAATGCTTTACAAACCCTGTGAGGGGGATACATGCTTTAAACCAAATACAAGTCTTTTCTTTGGTTGTTCACGAGTGTTACTATCTGCCACTATTACATAACTAAATTCATGACCTTAATCACTTGCGCGAGTGAACGCGAATATAGTTGATAGATCTATTGGAGTTTGACAACTCCCATTGGTTTGCCTGTGTCTTGAGCACCAATAAGTACTATATTTGAACCCTCTCTAAAGGATTAACTTTGGCAAGTTATCCTTTTAGTCCCATCATGGTTTGGTCTGCGGACCCCATGATCTGTACTTGTTAACGTGTGGTTCATGAGCTTAGTGCAATAACCAACTCTATCTCTCCCTCTAAAATTCTTCCACACATAGTATTACAGCTGAACCCTGTGGAACTTGTATTCACAGTATATCTACTTAAACCTATTACTCTCACTCAACCTTAGTGTTGAATTTTAAGCATGTTATCCTAGGTATATGAGCATTTTAGGAACCCTGGCACGGAGTGGCACTGGACATGAGGACGTCCAGAATAGTTATCATTCATCTTTTGCTTTTAAAACGTATCTTAGGGACATCTCTTTTGGTAAAAGTATATCTTTTACTGTAAAAACTCTGATGAATAAATGAATGATAACATTTTTTTTTCAAAACGTCCCTTTTCGAGTCATTTTCTATTATCTTGTCTTTGTTTCCATGAAGTAATACCCCATATCTAAATTCCGTTGTGATCTATGAAAATGGGGGTGTTACAGATTGGTACCTGAGCCTTGGTTATAGAGAACAAAAGGATTTTCCTAAACTATAACCACTTTTTCTAAAAAGTCCTCCGTGCCACTAGACTCCCCGACTTGCCTTTAGGTTAAGATTCCTGACTTGCCTTTAGGTTAGACTTCCCGAATTGCCTTTAAGATAGATTCCCCACTATTGCTATTGCCTTTAGGGTATAATATAGGTTAAGGATATGCTAAGATACTTTTCCCGGGTATTACAGTTAGATATGTCTTCCTTTAACAATCATATCATCGTGTTAGACACCGATGATGAGGATACTTCATCGGATAGTTATGAGTATACCCCGGCTACCCCTACTCACTCATCCCCTAGTTTTAATTCTCTGGAAGAATTAGCTCAGGATGTCTTAGTTGCCTTAGCTATAGAACCCTCCCCGAATGATCCCTATATACAAGCATATAATGGTTATAAGCAAGCATATGGTGGTGATATTCCTACCGTACCTACTTTAACTCCTACCCCATCTATACCTCACTATAGTAGTCAAGATTACTATGTTCCCGAAGTAGTTTCCCCTCCCCATAAGAAATTACGTATTATACCACCCTCGCCTCCCCCTAGGTTTGAAATAAGAAGTAGTTCTTATAAAACACCTTTAGAAAGACACGAAGAACAAATTGAGGATATACTTAGTCACTTAGATAGGTTGTCCTTAGGACGTATCGAGGAAGTAGAAAATAAGATTAGTGACTTAGGAAAAGGTAGAGTTATAATCCAAAAAGACTATACTAGGTTAGAAAACGAACTAGAGAAAACTCGTAGTCAAATCTTTAAGTTACAAACAAAGTATGAAGGACACTCTGATGAAGTAGTTACAGCTCATGTTTGACTTTCCACTATAGAAATGATCATCGAGGATATTAGGGATAGTCATAAGTCTGATATAAGAGATCTTTTATAAGCAATCCAGGAACTTAAGAACAACAAAGGATCAAACTAGTAAGGTTATAGACTTAGTAATATAGGTAGTTTAGCAATATAGGTAGTTTAGTTATATGCGGGTACTTGTTAAGTTTTCACCTAGTAAGATATAGGGACAAGTCATTATAAGAGTTATAGTTTGCCTATACTTAGCTTTCTTAAGTTACGTATCCCGTATTAGGATCCCCTATGCCTTATAGGAATCACTATAGGCCTACCCTAGGTTTTAAGAACTCGAGGTTATTAGAAATTTTAGAACAAGTAAACTTACCTAGGAACACTAAAACTTATAATGATTAGAATCTCTTAGATTAATATCACTATGCCTTTAGATGGGGGAAACGAACTTCCGAGGAATATAGTAAATCTTATTAGGAAATCCGCCCTTTTAGTTTTAGGATTCCCTATACTCTATTTCTTCGGTATCAGGCAATGTTCTAAGAGTTAGAACTTGTATCTTCCGTCTCTACGCAAGTTTCTATTAGTTAGAACTTGCAAGAATGTCTAAATGGATACGACATTATTCTTATCCCATCTTATCTTGTGAACGTCTATAGAATGACACGTACGAGATCAACTACTCCCGTTACTCCCACTACTCCCGCCATGACTCAGGAAGCCATCCGGCAACTAGTTGCTGACAGTGTGACTGCGGCACTAGAAGCTAGGAATGCTAACATGGCTAGAAACCCCGAAATTCCTGTGGTGAAGAAGAGTAACTACAAGGAATTTATGAGCTGTCAGCCCTTCAATTTCAAGGGGACAGAAGGGGCCATAGAACTGATTCACTGGTTTGAGAGGAGTGAATCAGTATTCTCCCCTAGTAACTGTACTGAGGATTGTAGAGTTAAGTTTGCTACTGGTAATCTTACCGAAGAAGCTTTGTCCTGGTGGAACTCGTATGCCCAGCTAATAGGAATTGAGGAGATATACAAGCTAACCTGGACTGAATTTAAAAAGCTTATGATTAAGAAATACTACCCTCGAACGGAAGTCAAGAAAATGGAAGATGAGTTTTATAACTTGACTATGAAGGGGAACGATGTCAAAACTTATATTAGGAGATTTCAGGAATTGGCAACTTTGTGTCCCACAATGGTGCCAACTACTGAAAAGACGATAGAAGTTTTCATCAGAGGTTTACCCCGAAGTATTGAAGGGAATGTTACTGCCTCTAAACCACAAGATTTAGAGGAAGCCATTAACATAACTTTGAGGTTAATGGATCAAGTGACAAAGCACAACTCTGTGTCAGCGCCCAACGATAATAAACGAAAGTTCCAAGATGGGATAGCTTTCGACAACACCAACCCCTATCCTCAACCAAACCCAAGGCAAGAAGCTTCTAGAGCTTATGCCGCCACTCCAAATAAGGGAAGTGGTTATGCTGAGAAAGCCCCTCTGTGTGAGATGTGCTTTGCACCACATAGGGCCTCATTTCATCAAATGTACTACAAGTAACAAGGTGGGCCATCAGGCAAAGGATTGCAGGCACAAAGGACTAGCCACTAGGGGTAATCCACCACCAGTAACGGTCACTTGTCATGCTTGTGGAGAGAAAGGACACTATGCAAATAGATGTCAAAAGAAAAATACTGATGGTGCCCAGGGAAGAGCTTATATGTTGAGGAATAGGAATGACCAAGAAGATCCGAGCGTAGTCGCAGACTTAGGATCTAACCCTTTGCTTTAGGTATCTATTCTTACCCTTGCACACTAACCCTAGTTAAAATCTCGGGAAGAGATTTTCTGTTAGGATGGGAGACTGTAGCAACCCACTAATTTCCCCACTAACTTCCCTACTAGCTTCCCATAGGTTAAATAAGCCTTACTAACTTAACTTAGTCCCTCACTAAGCACTATCTAGGTTAGCTATGCCTATATCTATTTCCCGAGTGAAATTTTTGCTTTACTATATCACTATTGCCTATATAACCTCTAGACAAGCTCACGTATCCACCTATGCCAAACTCCACTATGTTTACTTCATGTAAACATCCCGGTATGTCAATTCTAGGTTTTAAACACATTTTCACTAAGTAAACTATCACTCTAGTACACTATACTCGTCAGAAAACCCTAATTGCACCTATGTGTTTACGGTTATCTTTAAAACCCTAATTGCTTATCTAAACTAGTTTGAAAGTGTTCAAGGCTTAGGTATGAGTTACATTAGCAACACTAGGATATATCAGACTTCCTAAATCATAGTACAACTCCCTAGAACTTAGGTACAAATCTCTTAAGCACAAAACCCTAACTAGGTCATATCTTCCCGGAATTAGGTCTAAACTATCCCAAATCTTTACCATAAGCTACCACCACTTAGTATAAGCTTCTTAAGACTTAATATTAGTCACTAAACACTCATAGGACCCTAAAATAGGCACCAAACCCTAAGCTAAACCCTAAACTCTCACCACACAAAACTAGGTATAAACTAAACCTAAAACCACCTAGCCACACTTTTTGCACTAACAAGTTGGCGCCATCCGTGGGACCCAGTGCATAACTGTGTTCTTGGAAAATACTCACCACGAGCAAACAATCTAGTGGCATCATTTCCATTTCTTCATCCGCCTTGTGGAGAAAGATGAGGAAAGTCGAAATACGAAAGGATCAACCCAAACCGACACTCGGTACGGCCCCTCGGAAGCCCGATGGTGACCATGACCTTCAGCTACTAATGGACTTGAATGAGAAAGCTCATCAAAAGAAAGTTCTCCAGAACAAGCCTAGAAATAACCAGGCATGTCCGAGCTCCAGAGCAAATCGACGACGCCTTGAAGCAGACACACTCTAACTAGATAAGGGTTCAAAGCGACCAAAGGAAAAGAAACGACCCGACAGCACGCCTAAAAATCCTAGCAGCGGATACACAAATCCGAACTCACTAGAAAAAGGAAAATTAAAAGACATGGCAATATGTGAAGATCCTGCATACTCACACCAACACGGTCTGACGCAACAAACATACCGCAGTATGAAGAGAAAAGCCGCAAGGAATAACCGTGGTATGCGGCCTGAAGGAATCAAGCCTGATTCTAAAAAGAGCGACGAGGTATTCACTGGAAGCACAAGAACCAGAGACGGAAGCGTAAGGCAACGACCGGAATGTGAAAAAGTTGATCCGCTTAACTCACAAATCCGCAACACCAGGTTATCAAAAAAAACCACACACACCGGATCATGTCAACTGGTTCGATAGAATTACGGACCCAATGGATCACCTCGGCGTCCTTCAAGCAATAGCGCGAATACGACATTTGGACGCACCCGCCCAACATCATATGTTCAAATCCACACTCTACGGACCCGCTAGGATCAGGTTCAACAGCGTCCCCCCGGAATCCATAAATAACTACCAAGAGTTACAGGCAGCACCCTTGCAGACTTTCCAAGAACATGAAAAACTTACCAAAAATGGTACGGAACTTTGCAACCACAAACAAGAAGAGGGCGAGTCCGTAAGAAATTACGTGTAGCGATTCCGGGACGAAGGAGGATATAGAAAACACGTGTCATGCATGGATTATCTAACTCAGAGTCAGTAAGACACCCTTGAAAAACGGGATAAGGAGGATACCATACCTGATTCCGTAGATAAAATGGCGCGCAAACCAAGAAAGATTACGAAAAAGACGCTAGTCTGGTGCTAGAGGCTGCTGAAGACAAGATAGACAATAAATGCAGGACTGGCACGCCGAATAAGCCGTCAAAAGGAGGCGCAGAGTAGGAGTCTATGGCATAGAGCGGAGCTCGCACTAAAATGCAAACTCCTACAGCTAGGAAACTGCAATACATCATCGGCGCCTCTTAAGAATAAAATCACCTAACTCCGCTGACCCTTGGATGGAACACAACAACTCTGATATCACGAAATGAAGCCAAAGAGAGCTAAAAGTTAGCAAAATTCCATAAGAGCCTGGGAGACGAATCAAAAATCCCCCTCCGGTCCTTCCACCAAGACAACGCACGAACCGCTCAAGTAAAGGCCCGGAATGCACAATAAATAGTACAGGGAAAGGGTCAGAAAAACGGAGGAAAAAGTGTACCTTCCCAAGATACTAGAAGGACAGAAAAAGCAGGGGCGGAGCTAAAGCTTGGCCACCTGTGGCACGTGCCACATATGATTTGGTCAGATGAAATAGTCATATCCTGTAAACTGTAAAGTGTCAGTTTGTATGCAGTAAAGTTTCAAGTAAAGTTTCAACTGTCATAACAGATGCATAGTCTCTGAATTCAAGCAAAGTGACCCTTTGCAATTTGATTTGGCCGTATGTCATATCATGTGGGATTTTAGGTTTATTTTGTTTGGTTGCTAGTGGCTTTGTGGTCCCCTAGTTTAGCTACTAGTATTTCTTTGGTCTAGTATAGCGTTATTTAGTTTGGTTATGTTTTCTAATTTTATATAGAATCGGGTTCCTTTCTCTTTTATCCAGTTGCCTTTCAAAAATAGAAGCAAAAGCAAAATTGACACTGTCACACGAAAGGGTAATTTGTTGTAGGGTGGTCAAGATAATTATGTTCAACTTCTTCTATGGTATATGATTTATTTACTATTCTACATTTAATTTTATAAAGTTAAAACTTGGGGTAAAATTTTTTTTTTGTGCCACACATGTTTAAAATTCCTGGATCCGCCACTGAGAAAAAGTACACTTTGCATCACGTCCTACAGACTAGGGTGCACTTAGACCACAGAGCTCGGCACGTGCCAATAAGCCTAGTCATCAGGAAAATTAACTGCTCACACCTGACGTAACAGTAAAATCCTCTCCTATAAAAGGCTACCACATGAAGGGTGGAAGAGTAACAAACACACCACCCAAAGTAGTATCAAAAGTAGCAGTAAAGAAATGAAGCACAATACGCCAATGTATGTCTTCAACACTTCAAAAGCCTACGCAATCGGCCTCCACAAAGAGCATACAAGCTTAAAAACAACACCAAAGCATAAGATGGTCAACTGGTGATCAAGACGACGTTCTTAAACAACTGCTAATAAAAATTAGTTGCTCTTAAATGACGACTAATAATAATAAAGAATAAGGCTCTACAGAACCTGTAGCAACCCACTAATTTCCCCACTAACTTCCCTACTAGCTTCCCATAGGTTAGATAAGCCTTACTAACTTAACTTAGGCCCTTACTAAGCACTATCTAGGTTAGCTATGCCTACATCTATTTCCTAAGTGAAATTTTTGCTTTACTATATCACTATTGCCTATATAACCTCTAGACAAGCTCACGTATCCACCTATGCCAAACACCACTATGTTTACTTCATGTAAACACCCCGGTATGTCAAGTCTAGGTTTTAAACACATTTTCACTAAGTAAACTATCACTCTAGTACACTATACTCGTCAGAAAACCCTAATTGCACGTATGTGTTTACGGTTATCTTTAAAACCCTAATTGCTTATCTAAACTAGTTTGAAAGTGTTCAAGGCTTAGGTATGAGTTACATTAGCAACTTTAGGATATATTAGACTTAATAGATCATAGTACAACTCTCTAGAACTTAGGTACAAGTCTCTTAAGCACAAAACCTAACTAGGTCATAACTTCCCGAAATTAGGTCTAAACTATCCCAAATCTTTACCATAAGCTACCACCACTTAGTATAAGCTTCCTAAGACTTAATATTAGTCACTAAACACTCATAGGACCCTAAACTAGGCACTAAACCCTAAGCTAAACCCTAAACTCTCACTAGACAAAACTAGGTATAAACTAAACCTAAAACCTAAACTAAGCTACTATAGCACCTCAAATACCACAACCAAGCACCCTAGCACCTCCCTAGCAAGCACACAAGGAGGTGATCCACCTCCTTGTCACCTCCTTCACTCTCGGTCAAACCACAACCACAAGACCACCCCTACAGCCCCCTAGCTAGTTATAGCAGCTCTTAGTCATCCTCATAGGCTTCCTTAGTTACCATGTAGCTTAGCTTACTCATCCGCCCCCCCTCTCGCCACCTATTTCCCTTCTTTCTTGCTCGTTAATCCAAACGCACCCTATAAATAGGGCACAAACCCCTCCATTTCACTTCACACCTTCCTATCTTCTTTACCTCATATACTTCTGTAGTACTAAGTCCCTAGAAGCCTTAGAAGTCGAGTAGTGTGGCCTTGATCCTTGTCGAGTTCTAGTTTTAGCCGAGAAAACCCTAGATCCCACGTTAAGCTTCCCACAACCCAATTAAGCTTTGTTTTTTATTCTAGTAGTCTTAGTAATGACCTAGGATACTTAGGATATGCCTTAGAACCCTTAAAAGAGCCTTGATTATTTTCATTTAGGGCATGTTTGGTAGGGAGAATTTCAGAGAAATGGAATTGGGAAGAGAAAAAGAAAGCTAGAGAATTGAAATTGGTTGAGAAATTTAGTCAATTCTAGTGTTTGGTAACAATAGAGAAATTAATCAAATAAAAAAGGAGTGAAATTTTTATTTTATTTTTTGCTTTAATTTGGTGAGAATAACAGTGAAATCAAAATGAATGATACATAAATTTGTTTCTAATTACAATTTTATTTGTATCCGTATATGATTATAGCAATGGTAACGTCAAGCAAAGTGATGAAGCATGTGATCATTCAAACTCAAAAGATACATATGAAACACCCAATTAAAAAATGGAATCAAGTTTTTGAGATACAAAATTCATGTCAAGAACAATCCAAAACCTCATAACAGTAATTACAAAACACTCTACGAAAAATAAAAGTGATAACACTTGTGCCTATTTCATGAACAAATACCTAATAACTTGAGTATTTTGATGAAGTAAGGAAGATGCCTGACGAATACAAAGTGGATTAAGTTAGTATGATTTGGGATTAAATATATGGATGAAAAGTATGTAGATGGCAACCAAAGGCAACGAATCTGAGAAAAAAGTTTTCAAACAAGTTATTTTGGGGGTTAGGGTTCATCAATTTATTTGGAGTTGTGAAGGAAATGTGCATGTCACGTGATATATCCTTTTTTACACCCACTTTTTAAGCCTTTATTATTTCTTTATTAAATAATATATGGCCAATTCTCTACAAAGAGACCCATTGCCTTCGTCAACTGGATGGAATTTAAAGAAATCAAAATACAAAGGATTATTTTTCTCGAGAATTTGAAATTCTCCGCCATTTAGTTTCTCGATCTTACCAAACACGGGAAATTGCACCATTTCCATTTCTTTTGCTTTATTTCTCCTTACCAAACACACCCTTAGAAGTTTTCATTTCAAAACCCTAATTTTAGGTAATTATGTGTTTTTGTGCTAAATTGCCTTATCATGTGCTATAATCTGAGTTAGGAGACTTAGTTAAGTATATATTAGCTAAACATAAGCTAGGAAACTCTTTTGTTTCACAAAAATCTAATTTATATGATAAAAGGACTAGTTTTGCAAATGTTTTCATGCATAAGGGTATATATGGTAAATTTCTAAAAATATGAAGTCCAGGGACTAATTTTGACATTTCTTAGAAGTTATAAGTATACGGCCCTTTTTTCAAAGTTCTAAGACCTTAGGATAGAATGTAAAATATGTTATAAACTTATAAGGACTAGTTTTGCAAATATTGTTAAGTTAAGTGTATAAAGGGTAATTATTGAAAGTTAGTGTAGTTTAAGGACCATTTCTGTCATTTCTCTAAAATATATAAGTATAGGGACTAAATGTGTAAAAGATAGAAAGTTAAATGCTTAATATGTATATATTTAAAAGTATAGGGTAGAAAGTGTAAATATGCAAACTTGAAGGGTATAAACGGACTATNTCTAATTTATATGATAAAAGGACTAGTTTTGCAAATGTTTTCATGCATAAGGGTATATATGGTAAATTTCTAAAAATATGAAGTCCAGGGACTAATTTTGACATTTCTTAGAAGTTATAAGTATACGGCCCTTTTTTCAAAGTTCTAAGACCTTTGGATAGAATGTAAAATATGTTATAAACTTATAAGGACTAGTTTTGCAAATATTGTTAAGTTAAGTGTATAAAGGGTAATTATTGAAAGTTAGTGTAGTTTAAGGACCATTTCTGTCATTTCTCTAAAATATATAAGTATAGGGACTAAATGTGTAAAAGATAGAAAGTTAAATGCTTAATATGTATATATTTAAAAGTATAGGGTAGAAAGTGTAAATATGCAAACTTGAAGGGTATAAACGGACTATATTCATATAATTATCAAAAACCTATTTTTAGTTAACAACATAACACAATACTAGGGAGCTTCATGTGAGGGATTTCATTTGGGTATTCGTTTTGACGAGTTTGTTGGGTTTACGATTTAAAGTGCCCTGGCTCCTCAAACGTTTACTACATGACCTCTGGATTATGATGGCCCGAACGGTGTTATGTTATATCTAATATCTAATAACAACATGACACAATACTAGGGAGCTTCATGTGAGGAATATATACTTCTGAATTATGATGGCCCGAACGGTATTATGTTAAGTAACATAATACAATACTAGGGAGCTTCATGTGAGGAGTATGTATTTCTGAATTATGATGGCCCAAACGGTGTTATGTTATGTCTAGAAACCCTAAGAGTGATTACTTGAAAAACTTAAAAACCTAAACTAGGACTTGACATACACACACCTACTCTACCCCCAGGATACGTGAGTGAGCTGTCTAAACCCCTACTCTACTTACCTTAGACTCAGGTGAGTTTCGTAGCCTCACACCTTTTTAACTTTTAACTCTAAATGCTTTAAAAACCCTGTGAGGGGAATACATGCTTTAAACCGAATACAAGTCTTTTCTTTGGTTGTTCACGAGTGTTACTATCTGCCACTATTACATAACTAAATTCATGACCTTAATCACTTGCGCGAGTGAACGCGAATATAGTTGATAGATCTATTGGAGTTTGACAACTCCCGTTGGTTTGCCTGTGTCTTGAGCACCAATAAGTACTATATTTGAACCCTCTCTAAAGGATTAACTTTGGAAAGTTATCCTTTTAGTCCCATCATGGTTTGGTCTGCGGACCCCATGATCTGGACTTGTTAACATGTGGTTCATGAGCTTAGTGCAATAACCAACTCTCTCTCCCTCTAAAATTCTTCCACACATAGTGTTACAGCTGAACCCTGTGGAACTTGTATTCAAACTATATCTACTTAAACCTATGACTCTCACTCAACCTTAGTGTTGACTTTTAAGCATGTTATCCTAGGTATATGAGCATTTTAGGAACCCTGGCACGGAGTGGCACTGGACATGAGGACGTCCAGAATAGTTATCATTCATCTTTTGCTTTTAAAATGTATCTTAGGGACATCTCTTTTGGTAAAAGTATATCTTTTACTGTAAAAACTCTGATGAATAAATGAATGATAACACTTTTTTTTTTCAAAACGTCTCTTTTCGAGTCATTTTCTATTATCTTGTCTTTGTTTCCATGAAGTAATACCCCAGATCTAAATTCCGCCGTGATCTGTGAAAATGGGGGTGTTACAGATTGGTACCTGAGCCTTGGTTATAGAGAACAAAAGGATTTTCCTAAACTATAACCACTTTTTCTAAAAAGTCCTCCGTGCCACTAGACTCCCCGAATTGCCTTTAGGTTAAGATTCCTGACTTGCCTTTAGGTTAGACTTCCCGAATTGCCTTTAAGATAGATTCCCCACTATTGCTATTGCCTTTAGGGTATAATATAGGTTAAGGATATACTAAGATACTTTTCCCGGGTATTACAGTTAGATATGTCTTCCTTTAACAATCCTATCATCGTGTTAGACACCGATGATGAGGATACTTCATCGGATAGTTATGAGTATACCCTGGCTACCCCTACTCACTCATCCCATAGTTTTAATTCTCTGGAATAATTAGCTCAAGATGTCTTAGTTGCCTTAGCTATAGAACCCTCCCCGAATGATCCCTATATACAAGCATATATTGGTTATATGCAAGCATATGGTGGTGATATTCCTACCGTACCTACTTTAACTCCTACCCCATCTGTACCTCACTATAGTAGTCAAGATTACTATGTTCCCGAAGTAGTTTCCCCTCCCCGTAAGAAATTACGTATTATACCACCCTCGCCTCCCCCTAGGTTTGAAATAAGAAGTAGTTCTTATAAAACACCTTTAGAAAGACACGAAGAACAAATTGAGGATATACTTAGTCACTTAGATAGGTTGTCCTTAGGACGTATCGAGGAAGTAGAAAATAAGATTAGTGACTTAGGAAAAGGTAGAGTTATAATCCAAAAAGAATATACTAGGTTAGAAAACGACTAGAGAAAACTCGTAGTCAAATCTTTAAGTTACAAACAAAGTATGAAGGACACTCTGATGAAGTAGTTACAGCTCATGTTTGACTTTCCACTATAGAAATGATCATCGAGGATATTAGGGATAGTCATAAGTCTGATACAAGAGATCTTTTATAAGCAATCCAGGAACTTAAGAACAAAAAAGGATCAAACTAGTAAGGTTATAGACTTAGTAATATAGGTAGTTTAGCAATATAGGTAGTTTAGTTATATGCGGGTACTTGTTAAGTTTTCACCTAGTAAGATATAGGGACAAGTCATTATAAGAGTTATAGTTTGCCTATACTTAGCTTTCTTAAGTTACGTATCCCGTATTAGGATCCCCTATGCCTTATAGGAATCACTATAGGCCTACCCTAGGTTTCAAGAACTCGAGGTTATTAGAAATTTTAAAACAAGTAAACTTACCTAGGAACACTAAAACTTATAATGATTAGAATCTCTTAGATTAGTATCACTATGCCTTTAGATGGGGGAAACGAACTTCCGAGGAATATAGTGAATCTTATTAGGAAATCCGCCCTTTTAGTTTTAGGATTCCCTATACTCTATTTCTTCGGTATCAGGCATTGTTCTAAGAGTTAGAACTTGTATCTTCCGTCTCTACGCAAGTTTCTATTAGTTAGAACTTGCAAGAATGTCTAAATGGATACGACATTATTCTTATCCCATCTTATCTTGTGAACGTCTATAGAATGACACGTACGAGATCAACTACTCCCGCTACTCCCACTACTCCCGCCATGACTCAGGAAGCCATCCGGCTACTAGTTTCTGACAGTGTGACTGCGACACTAGAAGCTAGGAATGCTAACATGGCTAGAAACCCCGAAATTCCTATGGTGAAGAAGAGTAACTACAAGGAATTTATGAGCTGTCAGCCCTTCAATTTCAAGGGGCCAGAAGGGGCCATAGAACTGATTCACTGGTTTGAGAGGAGTGAATTAGTATTCTCCCCTAGTAACTATACTGAGGATTGTAGAGTTAAGTTTGCTACTGGTAGTCTTACCGAAGAAGCTTTGTCCTGGTGGAACTCGTATGCCCAGCTAATAGGAATTGAGGAGATATACAAGCTAACCTGGACTGAATTTAAAAAGCTTATGATTAAGAAATACTACCCTCGAACGGAAGTCAAGAAAATGGAAGATGGGTTTTATAACTTGACTGTGAAGGGGAACGATGTCAAAACTTATATTAGGAGATTTCAGGAATTGGCAACTTTGTGTCCCACAATGGTGCCAACTACTGAAAAGACGATAGAAGTTTTCATCAGAGGTTTACCCTGAAGTATCGAAGGGAATGTTACTGCCTCTAAACCACAAGATTTAGAGGAAGCCATTAACATAACTTTGAGGTTAATGGATCAAGTGACAAAGCACAACTCTGTGCCAGCACCCAACAATAATAAACGAAAGTTCCACGATGGGATAGCTTTCGACAACACCAACCCCTATCCTCAACCAAACCCAAGGCAAGAAGCTTCTAGAGCTTATGCCGCCACTCCAAATGAGGGAAGTGGTTATGCTGGGAAAGCCCCTCTGTGTGAGAGATGTGCTTTGCACCACATAGGGCCTCGTTTCATCAAATGTACTACATGTAACAAGGTGGGCCATCAGGCAAAGGATTGCAGGCACAAAGGACTAGCCACTAGGGGTAATGTTAGGATCATAGTTTTCAACTATTCAGTCAAGTCTCGGTCATTTCAATAAATGTAATAGTTTGCTAGAATTATCACTTTTATCTTAATTATGTTAGTTACTCGTATGGTTAATGTTTAGTCTAATAAGATGTCCAATGGGCCTTGAAAGCCCACGACTTAGAAGATAGGGAAGGAAGGGAGTGTTGCCCTATCCCTCTCTTATAAATAGGACATCATGTATCTCATTACATTTGTTGGTTAATTTCATATCTTAAGGAAACTCTTGTTCTTTCATCTTTCATATTGATCTTAATCAACCAAGTCTATTTCTCATCCCATTTCTCTCATTGGAATACTTGTGTTT
>LBNU01010401.1:101495-149135 GCA_014162995.1 Artemisia annua
AATTCACTAAGAAGAAAGCGCAATCTAGTTGGAAGTGGCAGCGTTGGTTAACTAAGATGCATAATTTTGCTTGGATTCCTAAAGTTATTATATCATGTGTTTCTAACCAACCGGAACCCACTACTTCATCGGGTTCCACCCTTACCATTGTGCCATCGTCGTCTCCTTCGTGTGATGCAGGTGGTGCAAATCATTATCTGGATTGTTGATAGCGGATGTACCCGACATATTACAGGCGATCTCAAACTGTTAAGAAACTTTGTATCAAAGTTCATTGGTACTGTCAGATTCGGGAATGATCACTTCGCTGCTATTATGGGGTATGGAGATTATGTCAGCGCGAATATTGAAATCAGCCGTGTATACTATGTTGAAGGTCTTGGTCACAATCTCTTTTCAGTCGGTCAGTTTTGTGACGGTGACTTAGAAGTTGCATTCAGGGAGAAAACTTGTTTCGTACGTGATCTACAAGGGAACGATCTAATGTCTGGCACTCGCAGCAACAGTCTTTATACCCAGTATGGATCATGTTCTTCAGCTATTACATATGGATTTGTGCGGACCAATGAGAGTACAAACGATCAACGGGAAACGTTAAATTCTTGTCATAGTAGACGACTTCTCAAAATGGACTTGGGTCTACTTTCTTCGTACTAAAGACCAAGCTCCATCCACGATAGTCACTTTTCTCACCAAAATTCAAGTTCAGCTTAGAAACACCGTCAGAATCGTCAGAACAGACAATGGAACTGAATTCAAGAATCAAACCCTTCGGAATTATTTTGAGAAGGTAGGTATTGTTCATCAAACATCTATTGCTCGGACTCCCGAACAAAATGGCGTGGTCGAAAGACGAAACCGTACTTTAGTGGAAGCCGCCCGCACAATGCTGATCAATGCACAACTACCAGACTATCTTTGGGCAGAGGCCGTCTCAACAGCATGTTATACCCAGAATCGATGTATGATCAACAAACGACACAATCGCACACCATATGAACTTGTCCACAAACGTAAGCCCAATGTTCAACACCTTCATGTCTTTGGTGCACTATGTTACCCGAACAACGATCGTGATGACTTTGGAAAGCTTAAAGCTAAGGCTGATGTAGGAATCTTTATTGGTTATTGTGAAAATTCTAAGGGGTTTCGGATATACAACCGTCGGACCAGAGAGATTCAAGAGACTATACACGCTAATTTTGATGAGCTCACTGATATGGCTTCTGAGCGCAACAGCTTAGGACCCGAACTTAACCGTTTAAATTTCCCAGATCGTTCAGATGCACCTTTACCTTTAACCCGTCAAGAATTGGAAACGCTGTTCACTCCACTGTTTGATGACTCTTTTGAGATTCGTGCACAAAATGTATCCACCGATTCCGCTGCTCAAACTGCCACTATTCCAGTGCCTGATACACCCGTTACTACAACTACTGTAGAAACTGATGCACCTCCAACAGATTCACCAACAGCAGATGAACAGACAGACTCCAACTCATACAATGCACCTGAAGATCTGAATCAACTTGAAGTACCCGAACCTGCAAATTACGATCCCAATGCATTCTTTAATCCGTTTGCACCGACTCCCAACCTTTCCGATATTCCAGAGTCGTCAACACGGGACTTGGAATCGACTAATGTGCAGCAGTTCCATAACCCTCACCCTTCAACACATCATTGGACACGTGATCACCCAATTGTCAACATTATTGGTAATCCCCAAGCTCCAGTGATGACTCGACAGAAACTTCACTCCGATGCCGAACACTGCATGTATGCACTCACCATCTCTCATGCCGAACCAAAAAGCATCAAGGAAGCAATGACACATGATAATTGGATTGAGTCTATGCAAGAAGAATTCGACCAATTCAAGAGACTAGAAGTCTGGGAATTAGTTGAAAGACCGGATGGAGTTTATGTGATTGGACTTAAATGGATATGGAAGAATAAGTTGGACGCAGAAGGTAATGTCATACGCAACAAATCCCGATTGGTAGCTAAAGGTTATAGTCAGGAGGAAGGAATCGACTTTGAAGAATCTTTCGCACCCGTGGCTAGACTTGAAGCTGTACGGATTTTTCTGGCATACGCTGCTCACAAAAACATGATCGTGTACCAAATGGACGTCAAAACAGCATTTTTGAATGGTCAGTTACGTGAGGAGGTATACGTCAGTCAGCCGGAAGGATTTGTAGACCCAGAGCATCCGAACCATGTCTATCGACTTAAGAAGGCTCTCTACGGTCTCAAACAAGCCCCCAGGGCATGGTATGACAAACTTACTGCTTTCTTACTTGCTAATGGTTTTACCAAAGGTTTGATAGATCCAACTTTATTTATCCAAAGACACGGGGAAGACGTTTTAATCGTACAAATTTACGTAGACGACATTATTTTTGCATCTACTAACAAAAAGTATTCTAATGCTTTTGCAAAATTAATGAAACTAAACTTTGAAATGTCAATGATGGGTGAACTTACGTTCTTTCTAGGATTACAAGTTCATCAATCTCCCCGTGGTATTTTCCTAAGTCAATCAAAATATGCTCTTGAAATAATAAAGAAACATGGAATGACCAGTTGTGACACATACAATACCCCAATGTCAAACACCACTAAGTTAGATGCGGATTTACATGGGAAAATGGTAGACCCCACAAAATACCGAAGTATTATTGGGTCGCTCATGTATCTAACCGCTAGCAGACCGGATATTGTATTTGCTGTGTTTATGTGCTCTCGCTATCAGTCGCGTCCTACTGAACGTCACCTCAATGAGGCTAAACGAATCCTTCGATACGTGAAAGGAACCATTCACATGGGGATCTGGTATCCGAAGGATTCTGGTTTTGAACTAATTGCTTTTTCAGACGCTGATCATGCAGGGTGTATGGATACACGAAAAAGTACTTCTGGTGGTTTACAGTTTCTTGGAGACAAGCTTGTGTCTTGGCAATCTAAGAAGCAGGACTGCACTTCACTCTCATCTACTGAATCAGAATATGTGGCTATGGCTGCCTGCTGTGCTCAAATCATTTGGATGCGTACGCAGCTGATGGACTATGGCTACTCATTCGAGAAGATTCCGATGTACTGTGACTCAAAAAGTGCCATTGCTATTTCCTGCAACACGGTTCTACATTCCAAGTCTAAGCACATCGATCTCCGATATCATTTCATCAAGGAGCATGTCGAGAAGGGTACAGTAGAGTTATACTTCGTGGGTACAGAATACCAATTGGCAGACTTGTTCACCAAACCTTTACCACCGGCTAGGTTTACTGAACTCGTTCACCGAATTGGTATGCGTTGTTTGACTCCAGATGATTTAAAAACTCTTCTGGAAAACAATTAATGGAGTCAAACACCAAAAATATCTTTTGTAAATATTTATTCAAAATCAAAAGAAAAAATTGAAAAACCATAAAAACTACAAAAATATTTTCTTTCATTTCATTTCGTACTTTTATTTCATTTAGTTCACAAATGCAAGCACACGATCTCGTTCAACACTTTGGTCTCTCAAAATTTTCCATATTTTTACGACCAAATGTTGAGGGGGAGAATGTTCGTCAAAATTTCTCAAATTTACTCAAAAGACGTGCACTTGCATTAAAAGACTCCTTTTGCTTTTAATTTTGGTGGTATTTCACGGAATACATTTATGTCAATTAAGTTTGACATTTCTTCCTATTAGGTTATGCCTTAGAAGTTATTATTGCCATAAGTCGCTAAGTTAACCGTTTAGACTTTTAATTAGGACTTAAAATAGAAAACATGTAGTTAAGGGACTTAAGTTGCCAAGATGTGAAAGATTCAAAAATTACACTACTAACCAATCACCCCCTTCGTTTTTCCTTTTTATCAAAAACAAAAATTATTACTTCTCTCACTAACATCACACGGCCAAGATTCAAACTCATAATCCATTCCATAGATCTTCAAAAAGTAAGTCATTTCATGATCTTTGTGTTAATACAACATAGGGTTTTTATGGAATTTGAAAATCAATGGTTAGATTTTGCGTAATTTGCATCTCGAGACTTAGGGTTTACGCAAATATTGAGATTCATGATTATGGATGATTAGGTTGATTAATCATAGGGCTTTTGTGTTATACACTGTCCTCATCATGCTAGCATGCTCTAATCTTAACCTAAAACATGATTTAATGAATTTCGATGATCTTAGGTTTTCGACAAATTGGGTTTTTGAGAGGAAGTGTTAGTTTGTTTGATTTAAGTGGTGGGATATGTTAGTTAGGTGTATGAGAACATGTGTATATGCTTTAATTGTCTCAATATCATGTATGTTTGAATCTAGATGTTCTTAGGGTCTCGTTGTTTTGGGTATTTTTAGTGTGTTGTTATTTGTACTAATTCAGTGATCCCAACATGTTTCTATATGCTTTAATTGTATGAATTAATTGATTAAACAACATGAATCCATCTAACGTATGATCTAGATAGTTTAGGGCTTATGAAAGTTATCGAAATCATGTGTGTGCTTGTTGTTTGTGTGAATAACTTTGTCATTTTGCTTAATTGTCTCAGGTTCACACAAGGAATCAACAAAATATCACAAACGTATGTCTACATGAGTTCTCGAAAATTCTTGTATAAGAATTTTCGAAAAGTGATTTTTATCGAGAACATTTATCGAGATCCTTCGATAAGTTATCGAGAAACCTCATAACTTAGTTATCGAGATCTCTTTATAACTTATCGAAATCTCTCAATAAGTGTTATCGAAATCACAAGGTTTTCGAAATCCCTGATTTATCGAGATCATGGAAAACTGTCTTATCGAGATCACTGGATTCAAGTTATCGAGAACATTTGTCTGACTAGTTATCGAGATCTTTCAGTTTGAAAGTTATCGAGAACTCTCAATACAAATGTTATCGAGATCACTGAATTGGAGAATTATCGAGAACACAGATTTACAAGTTATCGAGATCACACTTAGAATAATTTTTGAAAAGTTTGTATAACATGTAAACTTTATAAAAACTAAGTTGTATTCTTGTGGACTTGTATTCATGTGTATGTGGCCATTGCATCAATAACTTGTGGATGTTTAGTGTTTGTATAATCTATTAGATGTACTTAAGTTGCATAATGTGTTTTGAATGCTTAACGTTACGTCTTAGATTACATACAATTTATCATCGTCATAACAAACATCTCACGAGCTTAATGAAACTTGCATGCAAAATGTAAAATGAAATGGTCTTAAGTATCAAACTCGTACGTTAACTTACAAACTAACAAGTTGAATGTTTGATCTTATGACATCATATTTTCAGTTCACAATGGCTCAACCACAACAACAAGCAGAAAACGCACCCGCACAGAATCTTCCACTTTTAACACTTGGTGAAGTAGTTCCAGCTGACTACCATGTGACCCTTGGCAAGAACAATCTTCGTTTAGACTTCAACAAGCTCAGGATTACTGAAGATTCTTGCCGGATCGTCAAAGACATTCTATTGGCACATCCGTGCAAGAGCATGCTTACGAAGTCTGCTTCTGTTCCAACCTTCTACATTCACCAGTTCTGGCACACTGCTCAGGTCAATTTGGATGATGCTTCATTCAAGGTCACTCTAGAACAACAGGAATACGAAGTTGATCTAGATGTTCTCAGGACGGTTCTAATGCTCCCTACTTCCAATGAATATGAACCGATGTTGACAGAGCTTGAAGTACTCGACTACATGATTGAGCTTGGTTATGATACAGAAGAGTCCTCCAGGCTTATACTGTCCAAGTTCAACGTCAAGTATCTACCTCAACCTTGGAGAACATTTTACATGCTTATCATCAGATCTATCACGGGACGGAAGAGTGGTCATGAACATCCCCGACTATCCCATCTGCAAGTATTCTGGGGGATGATGAGCAAGGCCAACATTGACTTTGCAGATCCAATCATGAGCGACATCATCTTTCAGATCCGTACTACTGGTCGAACCATGATTCCTTTCTTAAGGTTCACCAAAATGCTCATTGACTACCTCGTTGGCAAAACTCCTGAGTTTCGCCAAAGGATGTTTGACCGTACCGAACCAAAGCACAGCATTGTGGACGATGACAAGATTGCTTTCGTCAAGTCCATTCAGTTCACTCCAAGGACCACAGGCCTGAGAATACCTGACAATCTTCTGAATGACAAGATTCTTGCATCTTCGAACTACCGAATCTACGACTTAGCCTACAAAGCTGGGAGAGTAGGCATTTCTGAAACCGAAGAAGTTCCCAGATACATAAGGGAGACTCGCAGCAAGAGAGGTGCTAAGTCTGGAAGCTCCAGTAGTACTCAAACTCCTAAACAACCAAAGTCTAAGCCTGCTGCAGCCCCGAAACGAAAAGTCATCAAGAAGAAAGTCATCACACCTGAACCATCACCACCACCATCAGAAGCTAGTGGGTCAGAATTTGGCTCTGAAACCGAAACCGACACAGATGAAGGAGGGGACTATGAAATAAGGTATGTTGCTCAAGAGGATCCTGAACTCGAACTGGCAAAACAATTAAGTTTAGAAACTCTCCATGAGCAACAACAACAACCAAGAAAAGGAATTGTCATCCGTGAACCTGGGAATGATGATGAAGAAACTGTGGAACCTGAATCTGAACCTTCAACTGACAAAGGCAAGCTGAAAAGCATAATCGTTGACACCCGATACCTGGAAAAGGAAGAGCAGAAAAAGCTCAAATTGGCTGCTCGTCTCAACCTTCAATTGCAACAAGCTCATCAGCAACAACTTGAACTCCAAGCTAGAGAAGGTGGTTCTAGCAGCACAGTGATACCTCCAACAGCAACTGAAACAACAACAGAACAACTGGAAAAGGATGCTGAGGGTAACACTATTATGAAAGATGCTGGAGTTGAAGAGGCTACAGATGAACTACAAAAGGAAACTGAGACAACAATTCCAGAGGTCGAAGCCAAAGGTCAGGAAGAAGAGGAGTTGAGTAAGAAAACCTCAGAGGAACCGGCAGAAGAAAATCTTGATGATCAACCCCATGATCAAGATCAAGATGATCAATTCTTCGACACCGATATGCCATCACCGCCAAAGGATAGGTCTCCAACACCGGAACGACCTCCAATCCCTCAAGGTACACCACCTAAAGATCCATCTCCACCTCACTCTGAATCAGATAGAGAAGCAGAATCATCATCATCATCATCAGACCAGTCACCACCACCACCACCACCAAAAGCAAAAAGACCAAGAATGAAGAAAGCCAGTCTGAGAACTACAAAAGCATTTTTACGGGCAAAGCATATTGCGGGATCTTCAAGGACTAGGAGAACACCACAACAACACGATGGTGATCTTCAAGACCAAATGAAGAAAATGACTACACTGGTTACTCAGCTCTCTGATAAAGTACAGGAGTTAATGCAGACTAAAGCTCAAGTTGACAAGTACATGACAGCAGATATGGAAGAGATGATCAAAGACTACACCAAAGAATACTTGGGTGAAAATCTTGTATCTACAGTAACTCCAGAGTTGTCTGAACTGCTGAAACCCATCAGAAATGAGCTAGACATCAGGATTCGTAAAAACATCGTCAAAACGCTTCAGTCAACTCCTTTCTATCTGCAAACGAACAGGCCTCCTACTGAGCCTGTGGATTTAACCGTGGAACAACTGGAAACTTTGTTAGCTTCCAAACTTGCTGAAAAGGTAGAAAAGACTGATGAAGAAGCTGCATTACTTGAATCCCTGAGGGCAACAGAGTCATGTAAAGAAGCCGCTGGTACACGCAAACGTCCAAGAAAAGACGATGATCCGGACAAAGACTCACAAAGCAAAAGATCCAAGTCTATCCGCAAACCATCATCATCCAGACCACCACCAGCATCTAAGACTTCTACCCGCAAACCACAAAGTTCAGCACCCAAGTCTGGACCTACAGCAGCAGAAGAACCATTCATGCTTCAGCAAGATGATCAACAGGAGGAACCACAACATGAATTCATTCAAACTGAATCTCCTGAACCACAAGCTGGAATATCATCAACAACTCAGACCGACAAGTCTAAGAGTGAGAAGAAGCAAACCAAACGCTTTACATGGTTAGATGCTCCTGAGGCTCCCGAATCTGAATGGGTCACTACAATGATTAAAGCTCATCCACCGCTTGAAACCGAAGAACCACTCCCGGGCAACACTTTACAATACGCTCAGAGTATTCTTTCGGGTCTTCAGTTGGAAAAAGTGACGAAAGCTGAACTTAGGCGAATCAACAAGGATGCTCGTGACTTTCTAAAGGCACGATCAGGAAACAAAATAGAGTTGGACTACCATTTGCAGAACATTGCATCAGCTTTATCAGACTCCTTTGATTGGCTTAATCCGGAAAGCAACTTCGATGCCCATGGAAAACACAACGAACCGTACTTCACCGACTGGACAAAACCTTTACCTCTTCAAGGCTTTGCTAAAAAGCCTAGAATTCCATATCGATTCTTCTTCAACTATGATCTCTGCTACCTGCAACACGACATCAAAACTTCTAAAGATCGCTACAAGTCTTCATTAAGGATTTCAGTACCAGCTGCTCGTTATGAGGTTCCAAACATCAAAGAAACCGCTCCTATTTTCAGCAACTCTATTGTGGAATACAACAGAGACGCTTTGTTTGGAATTCAGAACTGGTCAGAACGACGAAAGCTCGGCTACACTCACAGACGTGAACGCACATCCGGTGATGTGAAGAACAAAGGCCGAATCGTCGCAATCATGCAAATCCTGGAAGATAGACGGTTTGATTATGTCTACATGAAGGAAATAGTGGTTAAGAGGCAAGACGAACAGCTCTACAAGTTTTGTGAAGCCGATTTCCCACATCTTTATCTAGATGACGTAGAAGATATGTATCTAGAGAAAGTTCAAGGAAGAATGAGGGGCTTTCCAACGTAATCGTCACGTACGGAAGGAAGATCAAGCACTACTTGGGCGCGTCAACTGAGGTCTGCTGGCACATGTGCATGGGCTTAACGGACTTTGATACGCGGGATTGCGACCACGCAACAGGTTTTACCTCTCAAGGGATCTCAAGAGGCTTACAACCCCACCAGGCAGTGTACCTGACCGATGTAGTATAGTGTATAAGTACGGGGGATTGATCGTTCTCCACAGGGAATAGTGTTCGTTAGGTATGAAAAACTACTCTAATAGGTCTAAGGGTGAGGGAAGATTATTTTTGTATTTTTATATTTTTTTAGAAAGCAAGTAAAATCTCGGGTTTGAAGGATTGGGCAGAATTAGTTGCTAGCCAACTAACCCAAAAACTACTAGTGCAATTAAAATAAAAATAACAAGAAAATAAAAGGTTGTGAAACTTATATGGAGACAAGTGTGTTTACTTAGATTTCCTTACTCCCTAACTATCTTTTACTGGTTAATTAGTGTGTATTAATTGTGTGGATGACGGGTGTATTCCTTAATACCATTCGTGGGGTGGCGTACGTACTTCCCCAACTCTATAAGCTCCTACTTTACTCCTATGTCGAGCCTGCTAGAAGCTCCTAACATGGGATTATTAGAATTCGCTCATGCATTAAATACAACCATAAAAACCTAGTACGCATTGGTTCATGTTTCTTAAGACGTTCAAGCACGTTACCATATAAGAGGTTGGCCAGTTTTCTTAAGCCTAACATCAATAAACAATCATCCAATACAAGTAATAACACACCAACAACCAATAATCAATAGTTAGGTTTCATTAGATCTAAGCAAACACAAAATAAACCTAGCCTAGCATGTTAATTGCAAGACAAGCATAAGATATAATTAACCAACACATAGACATATTGATTAATTTGAATGGAGACTTATCTTTAATTGAACATGGAAGAATCAAGAGTGAAAAACCCTTGAAAAAGCTGTCAAAATCGTCTAGGGTTTTGTTCCCAAAAGTTGCACACTAATGAATGAAAAATAGAAAAGTATATATAGAAAATACACTCTGACGGCGTCAGGCTTTAGGTGCTGACGCCGTCAGCTCGCCGCCATTAGGGTTCTCGGATGGCCTAGATCCATCTCTGACGCCGTCACTTGTAAATTTGCTCTGGGCCGTCACTCTTTAACATTACACCTGACGGCCTAGGATTGTTAACACCTGACGCCGTCAGGTGTAAACATCTCATTTTCTTCTTAGGGCGTCACGTATAGTCTGATTCCACTCCTTTGTCTTGGTTGGCTGACGGCGTCACCTTGTGACTCTGACGCCGTCAGGAAGGATTTCCAGCATGCTTTTGAGACTTTGTCGTTTTCTTCACTTTATGCTCCAAAAAACGTCCAAAATGATGTGTTTTCCAAAATTCTTCTCAAAAGTACCTAAAATGACAAATCTAATTCATTCTTGTTAATTGTGAATCATTAAGGCTTGTGTACACATAACAGTGCACAACCCATACGTTGTAAAGAAAGGACCCTGTAGTACGCTTCAGTGCTACAATCCTAAGATAAGGAGCGAAGGCTTCTTACTTTTGAGTAGAATTTATTAAAATTTTCAGATTTTCACATTTCTACTCAAAAGACAAGTATTTCACCTCAATGAGTATCCACAAGTTGAGGGGGAGTACTTGTACCAAAACATCGTTATTAAAATCTCAAATCTTTGATGATAACTCCCCAAAAGACTCAAAAAGCATATTTTAATCAAAATCGTCTGCAAAAACAACATTTGATATGCTATTTTTGAGGGGGAGAAGAAGAAAATGATTAAAATATGATGTGGCAATATTGTATCTCACTCGAGCTCGACTCAGAATTGACTCAAGAATTGACGAAACAAAAACCGTTAGTATTCGAAAGGATTTATCCGAGTAGATTGTACCATTTCGAGAAACTCTTTCTAGACGTTAATTTGACGGGTCTAACTTCCTTTATGGAATGTTTACAACTTCAAGGTAGTTATTAGGGCTAGTTGTCACCTAAAAACTGACAATGCATCCCTTTAACTAAGCAACGTAACCGTGTCCCTCGGGTACATGTCTATTAAGAGTGGATCAATTCTAAAGTGCTAACTTCTCCCGCATGTGTTATTTTCCGCAAAATATTCATAAGCACATGTGGAGGGGGAGTATTTCATAAGAAAATAAAACCCTCAAAGTGTTATAAAATGTTTTTATTCACAAACACTTTGAGAGATTTTCAAATGAATGGTTTCAAAAGGCATCACTAGGATAGTCATGGAGTTATAAGGTGACTAAGGTTAGGAATAACCGTCCTATGATCCGCCTAAACCGGAGGGATCTACCCAAGGACATCACCAATAGTTAGTATTTAGAAGTCCTTAGGTATGATTCGAAAAAGGAGTAATGAATGAAACGGAGAAAGAAGGGGTTGAAGAATTAAAAAGAAACGTTATGAAAAGGGTGAAAAGAAATGAGCCCTCCAAATTATTCAACCTTAGGGCAGACACCGGGTTCAATTCATATGCTACTGGTTGTTGCTAAGGCGACACCGGTATTGAAGATAAAAGACGTCATGGACCCAGTGACGCATGCACCTTAACCTTCTAGCCACTCGGGTATCTCTCAAAAGATACTTGTTTCATTCTCACGGGGAACCGTTGTAATCTATCGACCTTCTATTTAGAGTTGGTTGATATTGAAACAGGAGACCCTGCCCCAATCTCCGCATAGGAAACCATAAGTTGCACTAATTGAGTCTAGAGCCACGAGATACATCAAAGATCTCTTAGGTACACTTAGTAATCTTACATTGGTTGTTCTACATCAATGGACACCAATTGTAAATTATCGAGTCCTTCGCAGATCTTAGCAATCTGCCTAGAACGTTCATGAGGGATTTACTTAGGTATTTCTCGAATGATTGAACGGAAATCCTGCCAGGGTCAACATCAAACAGCCCTGATAGCAGGTCACTTCGGTAATTCCTCGTGAGTTACGCTTAGTGTTTACGATGGCTTCAAACGGTCTACAGTCGTTGGGTGATCTCCAGCGACTCACCTAATCGTGGGTGTACTTAGTTGTGCCCGTGTAAGCTCCTTAGGGGGTATCCGATTAGGAACGGCCTTGGCGCGAATTAGAAGGAGTCTTCACACTATGCTGTTGACGAATTCTAGTTCAAACCTGTAAGTACCGGTTGTATTATTCCTAACTATTTTATTTCAGGTACAAATGCCATCTTGAACACCAACTTCCACATGCTCATACATATATCTCAATGCCAAAGAAAGCTCAATGCAACATCACAGTTTAAAAAAAAGATTCTACAACAACAATCATGAATCTTCAACAACAAAGACAAAGAGCTACGAATGCATAACTACAACACAGTCAAAGATGTATGAGCATGTCAGAACGGAGCGAATCCATTGGAGATACCGAAAGTGACGTATGGCGGATTACAACATCATCTATCATTTTCACATCAACAAAGACAAAGAACAAAGAACGATGAATCACTTATACTACAATCATTTTGAAGACGTCTAAAGCTACAAATGTCAACAGTTAAATTCCAAAGACAAAGACGTCAAGCAACCTCGATGACTGTGATGAACTTCTATCCTTCAACAATCCTTCATGACCGATCCTTAGGGGGAGATTTTTAGGATCATAGTTTTCAACTATTCAGTCAAGTCTCGCTCATTTCAGTAAATGTAATAGGTTGCTAGAATTATCACTTTTATCTTAATTATGTTAGTTACTCGTATGGTTAATTTTTAGTCTAATAAGATGTCCAATGGGCCTTGAAAGCCCACGACTTAGAAGATAGGGAAGGAAGGGAGTGTTGCCCTATCCCTCTCCTATAAATAGAGCATCATGTATCTCATTACATTTGTTGGTTAATTTCATATCTTAAGGAAACTCTTGTTCTTTCATCTTTCATATTGATCTTAATCAACCAAGTCTATTTCTCATCTCATTTCTCTCATTTGAATACTTGTGTTTACTAATATGGTGACCTAACAGGTAATCCGCCACCAGTAACGGTCACTTGTCATGCTTGTGGAGAGAAAGGACACTATGCAAATAGATGTCAAAAGAAAAATACTGATGGTGCCCGGGGAAGAGCTTATATGTTGAGGAATAGGAATGACCAAGAAGATCCGAGCGTAGTCGCAGACTTAGGATCTAACCCTTTGCTTTAGTTATCGATTCTTACCCTTGCACACTAACCCTAGTTAAAATCTCGGGACGAGATTTTCTGTTAGGATGAGAGACTGTAGCAACCCACTAATTTCCCCACTAACTTCCCTACTAGCTTCCCATAGGTTAGATAAGCCTTACTAACTTAACTTAAGCCCTCACTAAGCACTATCTAGGTTAGCTATGCCTACATCTATTTCCCGAGTGTAATTTTTGCTTTATTATATCACTATTGCCTATATAACCTCTAGACAAGCTCACGTATCCACCTATGCCAAACTCCACTATGTTTACTTCATGTAAATGTCAAGTCTAGGTTTTAAACACATTTTCACTAAGTAAACTATCACTCTATTACACTATACTCGTCAGAAAACCCTAATTGCACCTATGTGTTTACGGTTATCTTTAAAACCCTAATTGCTTATCTAAACTAGTTTGAAAGTGTTCAAGGCTTAGCTATGAGTTACATTAGCAACACTAGGATATATCAGACTTCCTAAATCATAGTACAACTCCCTAGAACTTAGGTACAAATCTCTTAAGCACAAAACCCTAACTAGGTCATAACTTCCTGGAATTAGGTCTAAACTATCCCAAATCTTTACCATAAGCTACCACCACTTAGTATAAGCTTCCTAAGACTTAATATTAGTCACTAAACACTCATAGGACCTTAAACTAGGCACCAAACCCTAAGCTAAACCCTAAACTCTCGCTAGACAAAACTAGGTATAAACTAAACCTAAAACATAAACTAAGCTACTATAGCACCTCAAATACCACAATCAAGCACCCTAGCACCTCCATTATACCTATTAGGCACCCTAGCACCTCCCTAGCAAGCACACAAGGAGGTGATCTACCTCCTTGTCACCTCCTTCACTCTCGGCCAAACCACAACCAAAAGACCACCCCTACAGCCCCCTAGCTAGTTATAGCAGCTCTTAGTCATCCTACTAGGCTTCCTTAGTTACCATGTTGCTTAGCTTACTCACATCCCCCCTTTCTCGCCACCTCATTCCCCTTCTTCCTTGCTCGTTAATCCAAACGCACCCTATAAATAGGGCACAAACCCCTCCATTTCACTTCACACCTTCCTCTCTTCTTTAACTCATATACTTTTGTAGTACTACATCCCTAGAACACTTAGAAGTCGAGTAGTGTGGCCTTGATCCTTGTCGAGTTATAGTTTTTGCCGAGAAAACCATAGATCCCACGTTAAGCTTCCCACGACCCAAGTAAGCTTTGTTTTTGATTCTAGTAGTCTTAGTAATGACCTAGGATACTTAGGATATTCCTTAGAACCCTTAGAAGAGCCTTGATCATTTTCATTTAGAACTTTTCATTTCAAAACCCTAATTTTAGGTCATTATGTGTTTTTGTGCTAAATTGCCTTCTCATGTGCTATAATCTGATTTAGGAGACTTATTTAAGTATATATTAGCTAAACATAAGCTAGGAAACTCTTTTGTTTCATAAAAATATAATTTATATGATAAAAGGACTAGTTTTGCAAATGTTTTCATGCATAAGGGTATATATGGTAACTTTCTGAAAATATAAAGTCCAGGGACTAATTTTGACATTTCTTAGAATTCTTAAGTATAAGGACCCTTTTTGCAAAGTTCTAAAACCTTAGGATAGAAAGTAAAATAAGTTATAAACTTATAAGGACTAGTTTTGCAAATATTGTTAAGTTAATGGTATAAAGGGTAATTATTGAAAGTTAGTGTAGTTTAAGGACCATTTCTATCATTTCTCTAAAATATATAAGTATAGGGACTAAATGTGTTAAAGATAGAAAGTTAAATGCTTAATATGTATATATTTAAAAGTATAGGGTAGAAAGTGTAAATATGCAAACTTGAAGGGTATAAACGGAGTATTTTCATATAATTATCAAAAATCTATTTTTAGTTTACAACATAACACAATACTAGGGAGTTTCATGTGAGGGGTTTCATTTGGGTATTCGTTTTGACGAGTTTGCTGGGTTTACGATTTAAAGTGCCCTGGCTCCTCAAACGTTTACTACATGACCTCTGGATTATGATGGCCCGAACGGTGTTATGTTATATCTAATATCTAATAACAACATGACACAATAATAGGGACCTTCATGTGAGGAATATATACTTCTGAATTATGATGGCCCGAACGGTATTATGTTAAGTAACATAATACAATACTAGAGAGCTTCATGTGAGGAGTATGTATTTCTGAATTATGATGGCCCAAACGGTGTTATGTTATATCTAGAAACCCTAAGAGTGATTACTTGAAAAACTTAAAAACCTAAACTAGGACTTGACATACACACACCTACTCTACCCCCAGGATACGTGAGTGAGCTGTCTAAACCCCTACTCTACTTACCTTAGACTCAGGTGAGTTTCGTAGCCTCACACCTTTTTAACTTTTAACTCTAAATGCTTTAAAAACCCTGTGAGGGGAATACATGCTTTAAACCGAATACAAGTCTTTTCTTTGGTTGTTCACGAGTGTTACTATCTGCCACTATTACATAACTAAATTCATGACCTTAATCACTTGCGCGAGTGAAAGCGAATATAGTTGATAGATCTATTGGAGTTTGACAACTCCCGTTGTTTTGCCTATGTCTTTGGCACCAATAAGTACTATATTTGAACCCTCTCTAAAGGATTAACTTTGGCAAGTTATCCTTTCAGTCCCATCATGGTTTGGTCTGCAGACCCCATGATCTGGACTTGTTAACGTGTGGTTCATGAGCTTAGTGCAATAACCAACTCTCTCTCTAAAACTCTTCCACACATAGGGTTACAGATGAACCCTGTGGAACTTGTATTCACACTATATCTACTTAAACCTATGACTCTCACTCAACCTTAGTGTTGACTTTTAAGCATGTTATCCTAGGTATATGAGCACTTTAGAAACCCTGGCACGGAGTGGCACTGGACATAAGGACATCCGAAATAGTTATCATTCATCTTTTGCTTTTAAAACGTATCTTAGGGACCTCTCTTTTGGTAAAAGTATATCTTTTACTATAAAAACTCTAATGAATAAATGAATGATAACACTTTTTTTTTTCAAAAAACGTCTCTTTTTGAGTCGTTTTCTATTATCTTGTCTTTGTTTCCATGAAGTAATACCCCGGATCTAAATTCCGATGTGATATGTGAAAATAGGGGTGTTACAGAACCCCGTCACTCAAACACCCCTCCGTCTCACATTAGGGCGTTCTTTTGCCCAAGACGGTAGGCTTCAAACCATTCTTGTGCCGAAAGGCGTCCCAACTTGACGACCCTCCATCCCACCAGTACAACCATTCCTAAAACCACCGGCCCAGACCAGGAGGTATCCTGCCTGGCCAATGCGGTTCGGAGCGGAAATTCTTGCTCTCAAAAAATGCGCGGACAACGGGGACCTTGTGACCATCAAGGTTCATGTTGAATGTCCAAGTGGCAAAAAACCAGAATTGTTTAACAGCTGACTGAGCATGGCAGCCGCGTTCGGGAACGGATCACAAGAGGACAGAATGGGAAGATAAATGCCGGTAAGAGCATGTATTGGTGAGGAAGGATGCAAAAGAAAGGTCGTGGGTGATTCGTTTCTCAAATATGACCCGACTATCAAAATCCTCACCACAACGCCAAGCAACAAAGGATGAATGGTGCCTTCGCCATTGTTGCTGACTAGAGCAGACCCAAGGTTGCTAGATTGCAGGCTAAAGGTACCTTACCAAGCCCTGCCGCCGATAAGAGTTACAACGACAGATCGGCGTATAGCTCCCAGTCACTGAAACATCTCCGACTCGTTTTCGGAGCATGATTTCACATGGGAATCAGCTTCTCCAGTTCGTCACGTACGGAAGGAAGATCAAGCACTACTTGGGCGCGTCAACTGAGGTCTGCTGGCACATGTGCATAGGCTTAACGGACTTCTTTATTAAGATCCGCAAGCACTGTACGGCCTCCGCACTACATAGGGCATCTAAGAAATCATAAGGCACCCGCAAAACTACATGCGGTGCCAAAGATTTCTAAAAACGGAAGAAAACGACAAAAGATCCAGACACAAGTCAATGAAAAATGTCATGCTCCGGCAAATAGCAAGCAAGCATAAAGACACAGCAACACATCGCTAAGACCAACGGTCACGGAACGCAAAAGCGTTATACGAAGATGCACGAAGCTAACAATGCAAGCCGGAGCTCAGACGAACAGTTGTAAAGGAAAATTAAGTCCGCTCAGGCGAACAGTTGCAATGAATATTTGTACTCATAATCCTTTTTTTGTATTACTTTACTACATTTTCAATAAAACAAAAGCGGAGACTAGATACCTCCGCTAAGCTTAATTTTTTTTTTCAAACTTACTTCATTTACTATACAGAATAACACACAAATGTGAGTAAGCCGCGCACACAAAGGGCACACCCCAAATAAGTTATTCCGCATAACAAAAGGACAAGTAACCTCATAATTAACTCAAAGTACATAAGAGGTATTGCAAACCCGGTACTGGGAGGATAACCCGCACATATCCAACTAAGACTATACAATAAAATTCGTATCAATACGTCTTTTAAACATAGCAGAGCACAACGATCAAGTGCAACAAAGACGAACAAAGGTTAGACGTAACTTTATCGTAAATAATGCAAACGTTCGTAAAAGCTAAACCGTGAACATTCATGATAAACGCTTGAACGTAAACAAACAACGCCGACAAGGCAGAATGTAATACAAAAAAGGCATTAATGNATCTAGGGTCTAGCGAGTATGAAACCTTGTTAGCGAGTATCAGTAAGTTCCAGCGAGTATGACTAGAAAAACCTAGCGAGTATGGTGGCTAGCGAGTATGTCATTTTCTTAGCGAGTTTGGGGTTATTTTGTAGCGAGTATGAATTTCTGTCTAGTAGCGAGTATGGTAGTACTTGTAGCGAGTATGGATTAATATGATAGCGAGTTTGGGACAGCCTTCTAGCGAGTATGGACTTCCAAATTAGCGAGTTTGATATTTTTCTAGCGAGTTTCATTTGTGTTTTGCGAGTTTGGTTCTTTGTTTTTCAAGTTTGGTTCTTTGTTTTTCCAAGCCGAGTTAGGCTTTTCTTACCCTCATCGTTTCATCGAGTGAGGTTTTATTTTTATTTAATCTAAACGTTATGCTGTCGAATTTTCTTAAAATCTTTTTAGTGTCGTTTTTCTTATATAAGTCTTGCGTCTTTTCATTTATAGTTTTCAACTTTATTAACGTTAAATGATTTACAAGTCTTTTCATTTATTTATCGCTTTCCGTTTTTAACATGAGTCACGAGTAGTTTCTAAACGTGTTTGCTTAGTAGCTCGAGTTTGTGAGTTAAGTAAGAGCGTTAAACGTTTGTGATAAATAATCGAGAGATTATTTAGACGTGTGATTTAATTATTCGAAGGACGAAAACCTTTGAACGATTAATTCATTCGTTTAGAGTTGTTATCTCTTCAAATGATTAATCAAAAACTAATCTCGAGAAAGGAAAATAACTCGTCACAAACTTTTACCTCAAGCTTAATAAACTTATTCGAGTCGCTTTGCAAACACATTGTCTTTTAAATTTAATTCCCACTTTCTTTAGTCACTTTATTACATGTTTCTTTACTTGCTTACTTATTTTGTGTCACTTTATCGCTTTCCTTTACTTTAACCACATTTTATTTGTCGTTGTAGTATAAACAAACCAAAATCATCTTTTAAACCTTATTCATCTCACATAGCTCACGATCTTGAGTGACGAGATCAGTTCAACCCTCGTTGGGACAACGATCCGTGGTTTAAGCTTCACCGCTTGAAAAACGCTCATCATCAGCGTCCGCACTACATAGGGCATCTAAGGAATCATAAGGCACCCGCAGAACTACATGCGGTGCCAAAGATTTCTAAAAACGGAAGAAAACGACAAAAGATCCAGACTACATGCATCTAAGGAATCATAAGGCACCCGCATAAAGACACAACAGCACATCGCTAAGACCAACGGTCACGGAACGCAAAAGCGTTATACGAAGATGCACGAAGCTAACAATGCAAGCCGGAGCTCAGGCTCCGCAAAAACATGTAAAAGCTGGAGAAATCCGCAAAATGTACAAATTGTAAAGGAAAATTAAGTCCGCTCAGGCGAACACTTGCTATGAATATTTGTACTCATAATCCTTTGTTTGTATTACTTTACTACATTTTCAATAAAACAAAAGCGGAGACTAGATACCTCAGCTAAGCTTAAATATTTTTTTCAAACTTACTTCATTTACTATACAGAATAACACACAAATGTGAGTAAGCCGCGCACACAAAGGGCACACCCCAAATAAGTTATTCCGCATAACAAAAGGACGAGTAACCTCATAATTAACTCAAAGTACATAAGAGGTATTGCAAACCCGGTACTGGGAGGATAACCCGCACATATCCAACTAAGACTATACAATAAAATTCGTATCAATACGTCTTTTAAAAATAGCAGAGCACAACGATCAAGTGCAACAAAGACGAACAAAGGTTAGACGTAACTTTATCGCAAATAATGCAAACGTTCGTAAAAGCTAAACCGTGAACATTCATGATAAACGCTTGAATGTAAACAAACAACGCCGACAAGGCGGTATGTAATACAAAAAAGGCATTAACGACAAAGCTGCCAACAAAAAATAACAAAAGGTATGTCCAGATACATACAAGCCATTCAAAAAGACCACATGCGGTCACGGCATAACAATACTTCCTCAATGCTCCGGCACGGAATGACTACTTCTTCATCAAAGACCTATCTGCTAAAAAAGCGAAACTACTATAACCCCGAGAAACCATAGTCATCGACTGAAAGCTGAAAAGGTTTGGAGGTAGTAGAAACGGGGACAGCTGAACTGGTACTAGGCTCATCCCAAGGGAAAACATCTGTACCAAACAAAAACTCGGCGGACAAAGGCTTCTCCAAGAAAGTAAAGAGGTTGCTGGCGGTAGGCTGACCGGCAGAAACATCACATTTAATCTTTTCTGCCTTCTCACGAGCAACATCCAAAGCTGCAGAAAGGGGAGTCTCGCTGACCATTAAACCACTCCCGGCCCCGCGCGCGGGAACGAAAAGCTGCCCCACATCCGGCTGTAACTCAGCTATACCTAGTTTCTCGGCAAGCTGGTCATCAAGACGAAGAAGCGTCATGATGCTTTCAATAGAAGAGTCCTTATGCGATATCAAACTATCCAACAAAGGAAATTCAACCACCCGGAACGCAGCCCAGGCTGAATCATAATCCGCTTGAGCAGAAGGCCTATGAGCAGCAAGGTCCGTAAGCTCCCTACTATCCTTACTGATTGAACAATAATTTGCACTACCAGGCCTTCGATGGGTATCAAAGTAAATGGGGGGTGTTGTGATTGCGCCAAGCTTGGAGATAACCTGAAATAAGAAATACTAAAACACTACGTTAAGTGATTGCGCAAGGGTTGGACCCTGCGAACCACCTCCGGCGTGTGAATAAGTGATCGGTATGAGAGTTTAAGTGTAAATGTAGTAAATTAAAGTGAGAGAGATTGNAATGGGGGGTGTTGTGATTGCGCCAAGCTTGGAGATAACCTGAAATAAGAAATACTAAAACACTACGTTAAGTGATTGCGCAAGGGTTGGACCCTGCGAACCACCTCCGGCGTGTGAATAAGTGATCGGTATGAGAGTTTAAGTGTAAATGTAGTAAATTAAAGTGAGAGAGATTGCATACCAGAACTGAAACTCGTCCAAGACTATTTATAGGAGAAGAAAACAGCCTTGGAGAGTGATTCCACGTTTGTAGGAGATCATGGGGGCGTCCCATGACTTGTGGTAACCGCTAGGGCATAGTATCCCACTCCTCCTGGTTTAGCGGGGGAGCTAAGGAGGAAGAGGAGACGTGGGTAAGACTTGGTCTTATCAATATTTGGACTTGGCATTGTTCCGTCCTTGCAACTTATTGAAGAATACCCCGAAGGGCTTAATCCTTCGATTGGCGAATTCCCTCTTGGTAACTAGATCACTGATGATTATTTTTACGCCATAGAAAGTTTTAGGAGGCTAGCCAGAGCCTTCGATTATGTAGGTTTCGATCAGACTCGAAGGGCGATCCTTCGAGCTAATCGGAGGGTACATCATCAAGCCCCCCCCCCAGTTGAAAGTTAGATATTAGTACGAAAATATATGGCTTTCAACTCTATGATAGTTCAATGCATTCACTATATTCTCAAAAATTGGATAAGAGGAACTTTTGAAATACAAAAATGCATTAAATGCGCATGCTTATAACTTATCCGTTGAATCAGAAGGATGGAACGGCATAATTATCGGTAAGCTCAACCATCTTTCAAAATTTAAAGTGTTGAGTGGATATAATTATGTGCAATATAAATACCGGTGCATTCTCAAATTCTAAATCACAACTTTTTCTTCTGAAACCTTCACAGAGCTGTGACGTGTTTAGCTGCAACAATCAAAAGGTAAACTNTACAACCTTCACAGAGCTGTGACGTGTTTAGCTGCAACAATCAAAAGGTAAACTCTTCCCCCATCTCGTAGTTAGGCCCTTTAGGTATTACCAGGTATCCATGAGCATGGATGCCAAACGTATTATAAGACAACAAAAATGTACTCTTTCAAGAGAAGCCCTAGCCCTCTTTCTAGATGATTACCCCGTACCCAAACAACACAAAGTTATTCTTCCAAAAATACTCAGGGCATCTATGACGCCCTAAAAGGGTATGTGGGCTTGTATACTCATGCCTTTACCCGGTCAAATCTAAGAATACCCCTACATCCGTTATTTCTGGAGTTGCTACAATATTATGAGGTACATATTTCAAGATTTAACCCTTTTGGTCTAGCCAAACTTACCACCTACATAGTAATGTGTAAGGCATATGGGTATGAGCCCACACTAAATGTGCTTCGAGGCTTCCTTAACCTATGTCCCGGGGGAGATTGGTTAACACTTTCAAAAAGGAATGATGAAGATGTGCCCGTGCTGATCACCAAACCATTTACAAATATAACCAATTGGAAAGGGAAATTCTTTTATGTACAAGATACAATCATACCTCCGCAATATCCAACACTTTTGAATGAAGCATTCTATTTTGATCGTAAGAAGTTCAACGATCCAATTCCTCTCAACGTTCGAGACGACCCACTCTACCACCATCTTGCCAGACATCCCACTGATGTGCCAACATTTCCGGAGCCCATCCTCTTTATGACTGGTCTTGTGGACCATTGGGAAGGATCTCCTTTATTGCCAGAAATCCATTGTGATGGCCAGGGTATGTATATGTAACTTATCATAAATGAATAACATATCTGATTATATTTATGTATCTGTTTATATTGTAGTAATGGCATTCAGGAACTTCGTCGTATCCGGTGGTGCAAAGGAAGCTAGCTTTATTCCCCAGGATCCTAGGGAATTTAGCTATGGGGTAGGTTCCCCTTCAACCGCAGTCAACAATAATGACGTGGATGCCATGGTGCTGGAACCAGCGACGATGAATGAGGAGGTGATTCCACTTAATGCTGAGGAGGTGCCTTTGGCAATCGAGGCTATTCCTGACGTGGAGATACTTTCCTCTGATGATGTCCCCATGCCGTATACTGGTACTTCTAGTATAGCTGATAGGGTTCGCGAAAGGAAAGGGACTGAGATGAAGGCTTCAAAGCCTCCAATCAAGAGAAAACTTGACATTCCCACTCTCCTATCCAGAGCTTCGAAGAAGAAGAGCTCGCAAGATAAGACTGCCATTGCCCATCCCTCCGAAGATTTGGATGATGAGGACATTCATGGTAAGCACTTTATACGACTTACATACTACAAAATTCATTTAAAGCTTTTAACAACTCCGAATTCAACAATGTGCAGGTTTATCTAACATGAAGGAACTCCCAAACTCTCAAGCTTGCACCGATTGGTTGAAGGTGTTATTCCAGGCCGCTGGAAAGGGACTGATTGTACAATAATTTGCACTACCAGGCCTTCGATGGGGATCAAAGGAAATGAGGGGTGTTGTGATTACGCCAAGCTTGGAGATAACCTGAAATAAGAAATACTAAAATACTACATTAAGTGATTGCGCAGGGGTTGGACCCTGCGAACCACCTCCGGCGTGTGAATAAGTGATCGGTATGAGAATTTAAGTGTAAATGTATTAAAGTAAGGTCAGAGAGATTGCATACCAGAACTGAAACTCGTCCAAGACTATTTATAGGAGAAGAAAACAGCCTTGGAGAGTGTTTCCACGTTTGTAGGAGATCATGGGGGCGTCCCATGACTTGTGGTAACCGCTAGGGCATAGTGTCTGTTAGGTCACCATATTGTAAACACAAGTATTGATTTGATAGAAATAAGATGAGAAANTTCCCCCATCTCGTAGTTAGGCCCTTTAGGTATTACCAGGTATCCATGAGCATGGATGCCAAACGTATTATAAGACAACAAAAATGTACTCTTTCAAGAGAAGCCCTAGCCCTCTTTCTAGATGATTACCCCATACCCAAACAACACAAAGTTATTCTTCCAAAAAATACTCAGGGCATCTATGACGCCCCAAAAGGGTATGTGGGCTTGTATACTCATGCCTTTACCTGGTCAAATCTAAGAATACCCCTACATCCGTTATTTCTAGAGTTGCTACAATATTATGAGGTGCATATTTCAAGATTTAACCCTTCTGGTCTAGCCAAACTTACCACCTACATAGTAATGTGTAAGGCATATGGGTATGAGCCCACACTAAATGTGCTTCGAGGTTTCCTTAATCTATGTCCCGGGGGAGATTGGTTAACACTTTCAAAAAGGAATGATGAAGATGTGCCCGTGCTGATCACCAAACCATTTACAAATATAACCAATTTGAAAGGGAAATTCTTTTATGTACAAGATACAATCATACCTCCGCAATATCCAGCACTTTTGAATGAAGCATTTTGATCGTAAGAAGTTCAACGATCCAATTCCTCTCAACGTTCGAGACGACCCACTCTACCACCGTCTTGCCAGACATCCCACTGATGCGCAAACATTTCCGGAGCCCATCCTCTTTATGGCTGGTCTTGTGGACCATTGGGAAGGATCTCCTTTATTGCCAGAAATCCATTGTGATGGCCAGAGTATGTATATGTAACTTATCATAAATGAATAACATATTTGATTATATTTATGTATCTGTTTATATTGCAGTAATGGCATTCAGGAACTTCGTCGTATCCGGTGGTGCAAAGGAAGCTAGCTTTATTCCCCAGGATCCTAGGGAATTTAGCTATGGGGTAGGTTCCCTTCAACCTCAGTCAAAAATAATGACGTGGATGCCATGGTGCTGGAACCAACGACGATGAATGAGGAGGTGATTCCACTTAATGCTGAGGAGGTGCCTTTGGTAATCGAGGCTATTCTTGACGTGGAGATTCTTTCCTCTGATGATGTCCCCATGCCGTATACTTGTACTTCTGGTATAGCTGATAGGGTTCGCGAAAGGAAAGGGACTGAGATGAAGGCTTCAAAGCCTCCAATCAAGAGAAAACTTGACATTCCCACTCTCCTATCCAGAGCTTCGAAGAAGAAGAGCTCGCAAGATAAGGCTGCCGTTGCCCATCCCTCCGAAGATTTGGATGATGAGGACATTCATGGTAAGCACTTTGTACGACTTACATACTACAAAATTCATTTAAAGCTTTTAGCAACTCCGAATTCAACAATGTGCAGGTTTATCTAACACGAAGGAACTCCCCAACTCTCAAGCTTGCCACCGATTGGTTGAAGGTGTTATTCCAAGCCGCTGGAAGGGGACCCTTGACAATATGTCAATAGAGCAGCTGTGTGACCTACACGACAAAAGCTATACAAGGAAAGCTGTTCTAGATAACCATCTTAACAGCCGAACAAGTGAATTGATACAGACTGTTAAAAATGATAAAGAAGAGTTAAATGTTGTTTTGGTTCGAGAAGAACATAGGGAGCAGTTGATCACTGAGCTGAAGTCAAAATGTGACAGGGCTACGAAGGATGTTGAGAAGAATCCAGTTGTGCAAGATCTTCGATCCAACGCCATGAAGCTTGCCACTCGACTAAAGGAAGCCCAAGCTGAGTGTGGTAGGCTCAAAATGGAGGAGGCCAAAGCGATTGGACTAAAAGAGAGAGTATCTGTGCTTGATTCGAAGTGTGCAAGTCTTAAATCTGAAAAGAACAAACTCTTGGAGCAAAATACCAAATTGCAACAGGAGACAGATGCTCTGAACCTTCGATGTAAAGGTCTTCAAAAAGATAGGGAAAATGTGGTGGCCAAGGTTATTCCCTATATTGCTATGGAGTTGTATCATAGTGACGAGGTTGGACAAGTGGTGTGCAACTTAGTGAATGCTGCTATATTCCATGGGAAATGTACTACCCTGGAAGAGATTGCTGAGAATGGGGAACCTGTAATCTTATCGAAGGTTCCTTACTATCGTCCTTCGCATGAGAAGGAATATGATGTTGCCAGCAATGCATTTGCTACGGCAGACTTTCCCTTTCTTTCAAAGGTGACCAAAGATCCAAGAGCTTCCGTTGAGAAACTGTTGTCGAAGAAGCCTAGTAGGATTCAGCCATCTTCTCCAAGTAGGAGGGCTTCCGGTGCGAGGCCTCCCTCTCATCAAGAAGATCCCCACTCATCAAAGAATGCATAAATGCTGCCTTGTTGGCAATGATTTATTCCGAGGGTTTTTTATACCCTCCGAACATGTTTTATTTTTATTTCTTTGATTTTTAGGATGCTTGTTTTTATGTTATCTACTTGTCATGGGATATTTATTTATTTCATCCTTTCAATATATGTCTTTCTTCTCTCAACATTATGTAATAACGTTAATGTACAACCTAAAGTCACCGTAGATGAGTATCCTTATTGTGTGTACTTTGAACCAAGATTTTTGAGCAATCGTATAATTTAACTGCTGACAGAGGGTTGCGACCCACTCCATCTTTATCCTCATAGTCTTATGGCTTCGAATGCCAATAGACGTTTCAGGAAAGTCAATGTGAATTATGGTGGTTGTCATGTACAAGACATAAATGTCATCCTTCGAACATTGAGACTTGTAATACTTGGCTGAATAAATCTTTGTTGTAAAGAAACGAAACAAGAGATTTATGGGAAATTCGTTATATCATTAATTGGGCAGGGAGGATTACATCATTTTATGAAATGAATACTAAGACGCCTACCATTAATGCTTCTTTCCCTGAATGAGAAGAATTCCATAAACTTGAGGTAAACAAACTTTTTGAAAAGCCACAAGTCTTATATGTAAAACTTACGAAGGTTGGTGCCATTCCATGTCCTGTCAACTTCGTCCCCAAAGATTGTTGCCAACTTATAGGCTCCGTTACCGTAGGCTTCCGCTACTACGTAAGGCCCTTCCCATGTTGGTCCCAACTTCCCTTGGTATTCGGCTTTGCTTGCGCTGTTAAGTCGAAGGACATACTCGCCTGGCTTGAAACTCGAGGGCCGAACCCTGCTGTTGTAGTATTTTTCCAACTTCTGCTTGTACGTAGCTTCTCTGATGGAGGCTATTTCTCTTCGCTCTTCGAGTATATCTAGATTCTCCCGAAGCATTTCTTCGTTTTTCGAGGCCTCGAAGTTCATAATGCGTTCCGTTTCCACGCTTATCTCTGAAGGGATGACAGCTTCTGTGCCGTAAGTAAGGCTGAAAGGTGTTTCCCCGTGACTCGACTTGGGATGTGTCCTATGTGCCCAGAAAACTTGGGGCAATTCGTCCACCCACCCTTGGTGACTTCGTCCCAGCCTTCTTTCGATTCCATTGATAATGTCTCTGTTGGTAACCTCCACTTGGCCATTACCTTGAGGGTGGTACACGGATGTGAACGACTGCTTTATTTTTAGACCATTGCAAAAAGTAGGAAATACCCCTTCAACAAATTGCTTTCCATTGTCGGAGATGATAATATGAGGGACTCCGAAGCGGCAAACGATGTGTTCCCATACGAATTTCTCCATGTGTCTGCCCGTCACAGATGCCAAAGGTTTGGCTTCAACCCATTTGGTGAAGTAGTCGATAGCTATGACCAAAAACTTTACTCCTCCTGGTACGATTGGCAGAGGTCCTACTATATCAATTCCCCATTGGGAAAAAGGCCACGCGGATGTGACAGACGTCATATCTTGCTTAGGTAATCTTGGAACCTTCGAGTAGATCTGACACGCCTCGCATTTATGTATTATTTCCATTGCATCCCTAAGCATTGATGGCCAGTAATACCCCAACTTCATAATTTTGGAGACAACGGAGCGGGGTCCTGCATGTAGACTGCACGATCCTTCATGGACTTCAGTGATTATGTTTGCAGCCTGCTTAGGTCCAACACAACGAAGCCATGGGGATAAGAAGGATCGTCTGTAGAGGTAGTCTCCTATTATCCTGTATTGAGGAGCTTTGACTTTGATTTTCCTTGCGAGCTTTGGATCTTCCGGTAGAATGCCGCTTATTAAGTACTCTCTTATTGGAGTCATCCAATTGGTTTCTTCCTCGGATATTACATCCGATACTTCCTTTCTTTGGATAGATCTGTCCGCTAACACCTCAACCAGGACTTCTTTTGTTAAGTGAGCGAAGGCCATGGAGGCTAACTTGCTTAACGCATCTGCCTTCTTGTTTTGGTTTCTTCGGACGTGTTCAATGGTGTAGGATTCAAATCCCTGTAGGATTTCTTTTGCTTTATCCAAATATTGTTTGATAGTGGACTGCCTTGCCTCATAGGAGCCTTTGATTTGATTAGCGACCAGCTGCGAGTCAACGAAAATCGAAAGGTTGCGTACCTCCATGTCTTTGGCTAGGCGTAGGCCTGCTAACAAAGCTTCGTATTCAGCTTCGTTGTTAGTTGCCTCAAACTCAAATCGCAGTGCATAAGTGTACTCTTTTCCTTCTGGGCTGATTAGCATCAACCCTGCCCCAGAGCCGTCGGAGCTTGAGGCTCCATCTGTGAATAACTTCCAGCTATCCTCTTTTTTCGAAGGCTTCTTCTTAGGAGGTTCCTTATCATTCCCTGGCCCGGAAGGAGTTTCAGCGAGGAAGTCTGCGAGTATTTGACCCTTAATGGAGTTTCGTCCCTTGTATTCTATTTCATGCTCCCCCAATTCGATGGCCCATTTAGATACCCTCCCCGACTTCTCGGGCTTCGATAGTATTTGTTTGATGGGCTTATCAGTTAGTACTGTGATTGGGTGAGCTTGAAAGTACCTTCGGAGGCGTCTCGCGGCGTGAACTAGAGCGAGGATTAGCTTTTCCAATTCTGGGTAATTTAATTCAGCCCCTTGCAAAACCCGACTGACAAAATAGATCGGAACTTGCCTCTTTTCTCTTTCTGCCAGGAGTACTGCGCTAATACTTTCATGTGACGCTGCGATGTACATATACAGTACTTCTCCATTAATTGGGGTTGTGAGTGTTGGTAGGATTTCCATGAACTCCTTCAACTTTTGAAAGGCAGCTTCAGCTTCAACACTCCATTGAAAGGTTTTCTTATCCATGCATCCTTTAAGCGTCTTAAAGAACGGTAGTGATCGATCTGCACCCTTCGACAAAAACCTGCTCAATGCTGCCAGTTTTCCGTTTAGGCTTTGTACCTCCTTCAATGTCTTTGGGGCTTGTAGATCAGTAATGGCTTTCACTTTCGAAGGGTTTGCTTTGATTCCTTGCTTTGTGATCAGGTGTCCCAGGAATTGCCCCTCTTCAACACCGAACGAACATTTCTTCGGATTGAGCTTCATATTTATGGCTCTCAGCTGGTTGAAGGTTTCTTGAATGTCGGAGAGTAGGTCTTCCTCTGTCCTACTCTTTATGACCATGTCGTCAACATATGCCTCCAAATTCCTTCCTATTTGCTTGTTGAAAGCCTTGTCTACCAGACGCTGGTAGGTTGCCCCTGCATTTTTCAAACCAAAGGGCATCTTCTTATAGCAATAGACGCCTTTTCCTGTGTAGAAGGCCGTTTTTTCCTCATCTTCTACTGCCATTTGTATCTGATGGTATCCCTTGTAAGCGTCTAAAAAGCATTTTAGACGAAACCCTGATAAGGACTCTACCTTCCAATCTATTTCTGGGAGGGGGTAACAATCCTTTGGACACGCTTTATTAATGTCAGTAAAATCAACGCACATACGCCATCCTCCGTCACTTTTCTTTACCATAACTGGATTAGCTACCCACGTTTGGTACTTGACCTCTCTGAGTATACCCGCCTGTACTAACTCATCTACCTCTTTGCAGGCTGCGGCATTTCTCTCAGGCGCAAGGCTTCGGCGTTTTTGTTTGATAGGTTCAACGTGCTTGAACTCATTGAGTTTGTGCTCCGTTCCGAAAGGCTTGCCATCAATTACGAGACTTCTCGGAACCCCTGTCATATCGGAGTATGTCCATGCGAAGATATCTTTGTTGTCCTTCAAGAGTTTTTTCAGGCTTGCCTTGAAGGTGGCAGGGAGTTGTTTTCCGATTACTACTGTTTGCTCCGGGTGGAGCTCGTGTATCACGATACGTTCTTCGGCGTCCCCGCAGCTCAAGATAGCCTTTGGAGGCTTATGAGGATTTTCTTTAACCTTCTTTCCCGCCTCCGGCGTCCTTTTCTTGTTGTAATTGGATAGTACGGTTCCTATCCCATTGGCTGTTTGGAACTTGATTGCTGCATGCATGGTGGATACTACAATGCCCATCTTCTGCATGGCGGTTCTCCCTATCAACAGATTATAAGGAGAATCTGACCTTACGATTGCAAAGGTAAGGGTTTCCGTTCTTGCCAATCGGCCTTCACCAATGGTTACGTCTAGGGAAATTTCCCCTAGAGGCCACGAGTGTTCCCCCGAGAAGCCTACTAAAGGTACCTTCGAATCTACCCTTTGCGATCGTATGGAAGGTTTGAGTTTCAGGAAACAGTGTTCGTATATGATCTCACAAGAACTTCCACAGTCCATGTAGGCCCTATTAACTTCTCGGTTGAAGATGAGGACCTTTATGACTACAGGGTCATCTAAGGGAGGTTGACCCACTAGGGGTGGAAACGTCACTTCCCCAACATTGGGTGTTCCTTCCTCAATTTCTTTTCTTTTCTGACTCGTGCCTCCCCTGCGAACCATAAGGATTGGAGCCTCATGGNTATATGATCTCACAAGAACTTCCACAGTCCATGTAGGCCCTATTAACTTCTCGGTTGAAGATGAGGACCTTTATGACTACAGGGTCATCTAAGGGAGGTTGACCCACTAGGGGTGGAAACGTCACTTCCCCAACATTGGGTGTTCCTTCCTCAATTTCTTTTCTTTTCTGACTCGTGCCTCCCCTGCGAACCATAAGGATTGGAGCCTCATGGACGTAGTCTTTAGTGTCGGCGACCTTTTCTTTTCCCTTTCTTATGCCTTTTATTAGATGTGTCAAATGTCCTGATTTGGCAGCTTCCTCTATTTGCCTCTTCAATTCTCTGCAGCTGTTCGTTTCATGACCAAAATCCTCATGGAAGTGGCAGTATTTAGTCATATCCCGGTTCCTTCCGTTTCTCGTCATGCGAGGAGGGGGTTCGAAGGCCTTTGCTACCTTTTCAGTAGCCAAAATTTCCTTCGGGGACTTCGTCAGGCTTTCCCATAAACCAGGGTACGGACCCTTATTGTATGGAGTAAACCTGTTGTTGCTTTTGTGTTTGTTCTTCGATCCCTCCCACGAAGACGGCTTCATTCCTTTATTGTACTCTATCGGAGTCCCATTGGTAGCTACTTCTATGGCCTCTATCCACGTGTATGTTTTTTCCATCAGGCCTTTGTAGGTTGCCGGAAGATCAGTGGATAAGAATTCCACAAGGTTCCGGTTGTTAGGCCATGTACGAAGCCATCTGAAAAGGTAGAGCCGAGGCCACTAGGGTCTCGGCAAGTGGGAGTTGGATTGGTTATTGTTATGATGATTATTGATTTCGTGCTACGTTGTGAGTCGCCGAGACTTTCTAGTCTCGTGTGGCCATGACAAGTCGATATGGATATTGGATTATTGTTGTATATATGTGACCCGTGGTAAATGTGACTCAAAATGAACGTGACTCGTAAAATCTAATAAACGGCTAAAACGGTTAATGACATGAATATATATGTATATTGACTTTTAAATATTAATAACGATTGATAATATTTATTATTTAATTTCAAGTTAATAATAATAATACTAATAATAATAATTGGAAACCGAGAAGTACGTTATATAATGTCTTCGAGTTAATAAGAAATATTAAACGACGTTGAGAAAGCGTTTGTTAATATTTCTCGGTTAATGAGGGAATGTTAAATAACGACGAGAAGGGATCCAATAATTATTATTAATAATAACAATCTAAACATAATTTAATATGTAATCGGACGAGTCACTAAGCATTTCGAGGGCACGTTTATCGAGACTCACCTTTTATAAGATTAGGGAGTCGTGTTAGAGTAGGTCGAGTTACGGATTAACTAACATTAATAGGTCCGACTATCACAACTTATCGGACTTATTGGGCTAATTAGTCTAATTAAGGTCCAATAGGCGTAACGGTGGGAATCTCTTAATGGAAAATTCATCCTTACGACTCATTGACCAACGTGACTTAGTTTTGGGATGATAAATGAGCCGAAGGAGTTATTGAACCTATCGAGAAAGTCGATAAGAACTCAACAATTCATTCTAGGAGTTTATTAGACTATAACTAATTACGTTCGACCCCGACCTAGTCTTTTGAGTTGTTTAAGTTTATGGTCTTTGTTTTGGCGTGCGTTCACTCGAGTCTGTGTCGTGTTAGCACAGCACACACAAGTGATACCAAACACACAAATAATGATACATCAATACGAATAATGATTCATTTTATTAAATTTATAAACTTTGGATAAAATACTAAGACGAGCTTATTTAATAGGTTGTGCCGAGCTCTACAGTGTCGTGACTTACTAGTGTTCGTGTTTGCTTCTTTTGTATCATCTCTTGACTACTACTAGAGGTGAGTTCATAGCCTCTGTTTTATCGTTTTCTATTCTTTGGGGAAGAATACATGCTCTTCGCTATGCTCTTTGTTATCTCTTAGTCTATTGGTCTTTTTCTTTGGTAATATGATGTTATTGGTTGCGCTATGATTTGTCGTGTTTATGTTATGAGTATGATTGTCGGTATGTTATGATATAATTGTGGAATGGTTATGGGCTGCAAGTGCGGTACTATCTACTTTACTGCAGAAGTACGATAGGAAGACTGCAAGTGCGGTATTTAGCTATAGTGTGCACCTATAGGACCTTTATATTTTTATGATTATGTTCATGAGTATCTAGTGTTTGCCTTGGTGTGTTTACCCTCGCGTCGCGTATTGTTTTATGTCTAACTCTATGAACTCACCAACGTAAGCTGGCCCGTTTTAGCATGTATTCTCAGGTACTGAGTAGTTGTGATGTGCTGTTTGCGGACTGAAGGCTTGGCAAGCGTAGCGGTTACAAGGATCAGTCATCGGTTAAAACTCTGATAACAATAAAATTGGGACCTATCTTTATTTATTTTGGGCTTACTATATTCTGAGTTGTAAACCTTGAATCCTACCTTAACTATCTATCGAAACTTAATTATTATTATTCTGTTCTATATAATTCGTGTTGTGTGCCAATCCAAGTAGCACTCCGAAACTTTACTAAGTCTTCCACTGTACCAAATTTTTGGGGTGTTACATTCTTCTTCTGATGAGTTGTCTCCAACAATGTTGTAGTCAATATTCAACGTTTGTTGATTATTATCAACATCATGTTCAGAACTCATTCCACCCCATTCTGAGTCATTTCGTCATCAGTATTCTCAACATAAGACTCCTCATCTTCTATCATTGGAATATGCGCATGCCATGGACCCAAATCAAGCATCCATTCCCTCTCGAACCAAGTATATGGACTGTAAAAAACTGGACCATCAAAACTATGACTTACGTACAGATCGATCTCATGCTCATTGTTTTCAGTGCTTATCAAAACCTAAAGATCAATTTCTTTTTCAATAGGCATAAGACCACCATCTACCCAAAACACTGCTTGCTTGCCAAGAACTCTATAATACAACTTCTCAAGTATGTTGTATTCATTGAGGTTTGTTGAAATCCAATCTTCAATAAAACTCAAATTTATGTACTTTACTTCTATTGATGGTAACTTTACTTCATCTACCACCCCAATAAAAAATGTGGATCCTATCGGTTATAATCCTTCCACCATAATGAATGCAAACATTTAACATTCTTGATGCAAGACCGACATAACACTATATTTAAAAAATACGTCAAGGACAGGGTATATGATATACATAATAAAAATATATAGATTATAACTTACTTGTTTGGCCGATGATTGTGGTTACCGTCAATTAAACCTGGAAATTCAGAGCACATTGTGCAATAAACATAGTTACACATGCTTTCGTTTTTGAGTTTTGGATTAAAACTTATTTAATTTTTTGTGTTTTGAAATTTGAAAAGTCCCTTTATAATATCTTTTGCCCTAAATGGTAAAGTCGGTTAAGTAGAACCTATAAGTGTTAAATAATAAGTACTACGTGTATTCCAATAAAACTATTGACAAAAATAAAACATCCAACGACGTCTTCCCAAATCAGTTAGGAACCATAAACATCTTCATAAATCAGTTATATACATGAGAGATACACACGATCAATGAAAAATATAATGTAAACATTAAATGGTAAAATTGGTTTTGTAATAACGACATCCATACATATTGACTAAAATATAAGATTCGAGATATTAGGTTCTTAAGAAAATTATTATATACATCTTAGGGCTGTAAACGAACCGGACGAACACGAACGGAGCCTTGTTCATGTTCGTTCATTTAATTTTAACCGGACAAATAAACGGACACGAACGCTTAAACGGACGAATTTTCTTGTTCATGTTCGTTTATTAAGAAAATGAGTTGTTTATGTTCGTTTATGTTCGTTCATTAAGACACTAACGAACGCTAAACGAACATAAATGATCGAACATAAATAAAAATAAATAAACAAACATAAACTTTATTAAATTCTTCACAATATTTATTTTTTAAGTGTTGTTTTATTTAAACAAACCAATTTTTAAAATTATAAAACTAAAAGATATGATATATGAACATAAATAGATAAATAAACATAAACGAATGTTAACGAACGCATAATCTGACGTTCACGAACATAAATGAACGGACGAGACTTTTGTTCATGTTCGTTCATTTAACTAAACGAACGTAAAATATTGTTCATGTTCGTTTATTTAATAAACGAACTTTTTACCGAACGGTTCATGAAATGTTCACTGAACGTTCAGTTCGTTTACAGCCCTATATACATCCGAATCACTGAATAAGAAATCAGAAGAATTATTGAGTAATGAATCAGAAAAATGTAATAACATTTAATAATCAGAAACATTGAATAATAAAACAGAAACATATAATAACATTAAGAGTAAATTACATGGTTCGTCCCTGTGGTTTGGCCAAAATCCTTAATTGAATCCCTATCTTTTCAATTGCGCCAATTGAGTCCTTATTTTGAAACTATGCAACACAGTTAGTCCTTATCGCTAACTGTTGTTATCTTCTCCGTTAGCTCCTAGTCCTCAAGTGGCAAAGTTAGTCCATTAACCAAAAGATCATTTGCAACGTTAGTCCTTTTACTAACGGTCGTTTCTAATTAACTCAAAATTTGGTTTTCTTACACGTTTTATACGTTTTCGCCCGTTTTCTTACTTTTTTTACTTTTTTGTCTGATTTTTTACGATTTCGTCCGATTTTTTATGTTTTCATCCGATTTTTTACGTTTTTGTCCCTTTTTTTACATTCACGTCCGTTTTTTACATTCTCCTCCGATTTTTTATGTTTTCGTCCGTTTTTTTACACTTTCCTCCATTTTTTTACATTTTCCTCCAATTTTTTACGTTTTCCTCTGATTTTTTTACGTTTTCGTCTGTTTTTTGCGTTTTTGTCCCTTTTTTTACGTTTTCGTCCGGTTTTTATGTTTTCCTCTGATTTTTTACGTTTTCGTCCATTTTTTTATGTTTTCCTTTCATTTTTTTATGTTTTCATCTGTTTTTTAAGTTTTCGTCCATTTTTTTATGTTTTCGTCCGTTTTTTTACGTTTTCCTCCGATTTTTTTACGTTTTCGTTCGTTTTTTTTACGTTTTCGTCCATTTTTTACGTTTTCCTCCGTTTTTTACGTTTTCGTCCGTTTTCTTACGTTTTCGTCCGATTTTTTACGTTGTCGTCCGTTTTTTACGTTCTCGTCCGTTTTTTTAGTTTTCCTCCATTTTTTACGTTTGCGTCCGTTTTTTTACGTTTTCGTCCATTTTTTACGTTTTCTTCTGTTTTTTTACGTTTTCCTCCGATTTTTTACGTTTTCATTCATTTTTTTACGTTTTCGTCTGTTTTTTTACATTTTCATCACTTTTTATGATTTCATCCGTTTTTCTAGGTTTTTGTCCTTTTTTTAAGTAAAAAATGGAGTAAATCTTAGAAAAACAGACGAAAACATAAAAAGAAAATTGACGAAAACATAAAAAACATAAAAATCAGATGAAAACATAAATAAACGGACGAAAACATGAAAAAACGGATGGAAACATAAAAAATTGGAGGAAAACGTAAAAAAAGGAGAAAAAACATAAAAAAAATCCAACGAAAACCTAAAAAAATGGACGAAAACGTAAAAAAATGACGAAAGCTTACAAAAATTGACGAAAACGTAAAAAATGGATGAAAACGTAAAAAATCGGAGGAAAACGTAAAAAAACCAGAGGAAAACATTAAAAAAACAGACAAAAACGTAAAAAAATGGATGAAAACGTAAAAATGGAGGAGAATGTAAAAAAAACAGACGAAAACATAAAAAAAACAGATAAAAACGTAATAAATCAGACGAAAATGTAAAAAATCAGACGAAAACGTAAAAAAATCAGAGGAAAAGATAAAAAAAATGGACGAAAACGTAAAAATTGGAGGAAAACGTAAAACAACTGACGAAAACGTTAAAAAAATGGACGAAAACGTAAAAAAATGGACGAAAACGTAAAAAAACGGACGTAAACGTATAAAAATCGGAGGAAAACGCAAAAAACGAAGGAAACGTAAAAAAACGGATGAAAACGTAAAATATCGGAGGAAAACATAAAAAAACGGATGAGAGCGTAAAAAAATGGACAAAAATGTAAAAAATCGGACGAAAGCGTAAAAAAATCGGTGGAAAACGTATAAAAACGGACGAAAACTTGAAAAAAACGTAAGAAAACGGGCGAAAACGTGTAAGAAAACCAAATTTTGAGTTAATTAGAAACGACCGTTAGTAAAAGGACTAACGTTGCAAATGATCGTTTTGTTAATGGACTAACTTTGCCACTTGAGGACTAGGAGCTAACGGAGAAGATAACGACAATTAGCGATAAGGACTAACAGTGTTACATAGTTTCAGAATAAGGACTCAATTGGCGCAATTGAAAAGATAGGGACTCAATTAGGGATTTTGGCCAAACCACAGGGACGAACCATGTAATTTACTCTAACATTAAATAATCAGAAACATTGAATAATGAAACAGAAACATATAATATAGGATTGTATTAACATACCCAAAAAAAAGTTGTATACATCAAAATCATTTAAACACAAATCATACAAACGTAAACATTAAATCCATTCGATTCATACTTTTGTGGAAAATATACAAACATCTCCACGCGAATAAAAAATTCAAATACTAAATGTTTTTTTTCCCGATAGCCACATTCTCGTCAGAAACAACACAATATCTTTTTTTAGGTACGATCACTCATAACTCCCTTACCATCACTAATGTTGAACATGTAGATAACTTAGGTTTTAATCTAAGTATTAGTCAAATATGTGGCAATAAGTGTAAGGTAATTTTTTCGGAAGATGGTAGTGAAATCATAAAGGATGAAAAAGTCATTGCCAAGGCATTAGGAAAGGTAATCTATATGTCATGAAGATAAGTAATAAACCTAGTAACAATATATGTTTGGCTTGGGAAAGAAAAAAATACTCGTAGTACTAGTTTTAGTGGTTTACAACTTTACATGGTAACATTATCATCTCTCAAGAAAGAATGTTAGTGTATGAGTTTTTTGAACATAAATTATTAAAAAATGACTTTGTAGATGTCCCCCTCTCTGAAACTCAGTTTCACAAACTTCTTCTTCCTTAAAATAATTGAAACTCTATTAAAATAGTTTTTTCAACAAACAGAAAATACCTTAGGATGAAAATAAGTGGTCCACATGAAATGAAACTGAAAGTGTATAAATATACCACTTTCTACAGTTCCACCTAACAACAGAAATAAAGCAAAAATAACCCATATTCTCAAAGCAAAAACCTTAGCCTTTCATTCATACATAATTGCAAGCAATCTGTTTGCTTGCTTGTTTGGAAAAAATGGGCACAGAAGGACCTAATGTACCTCTTCTTGTTTCTACTAAACCAGATGATCATGACAACAATTTCACTTACATAAACAAACCATCTTTTTTACTAAAATCTACAAAATGGGTTCTTAAATTTGCAATGTGGTTGATCTTCATATCATGGGCTAGTTTCTTGTTTTTCGCTCCATTAGACTCGGTGAACAATGTTTATTCGAAAGTAGTTAACGCTACTAATGGAACTCTATTTGGTCTCACAGGTAACCCATCATGCTTCCTTCATGAATCAGTTTCCTTAAATCCATCACCATTATTCTCAGTAAACTAATCATTTTACATTTAATTTTTTATAATTTGCAGGAAGCATCTTTCTGATATATAGTGGTCCAGTACTTGTTATCGCGTTTCTTGCGATAATTTACCTTAGGATATGTGGGCAAGAAGAGATTCAAGAGTAAGCTATATGTTAATGTATATATTATGGTAGTACGGTACATATATTGTGTTCGCAACAACTTATAAATTTGTATATATTTGTAGGAAAGTAAAAAAAACTGCAAGTTTCCGATTATGGACGTTTCCGGTTATTGTAGATGGACCTTTTGGAGTTGTTACTGCAGCCGAGCTGATTGGAATTCTGTTGTTTGGTGTGTATATCATCTGGGCTGTTATAGCTTATACCATTAAGAACATCAGTCTGTTGCCCTTGTTTGAGATCACTGATATTCGCACAAGGTTGACACTATGCTTTTTTATATTTGTGTTCTTTGTTTTTATTCAAGAATTGATTATTTTAGACTCCATATACTTTTATTGTTATAGTATCTTGAATACTTTACTACTACTTAATCTATACTTTCGCAAATTAGTATGTGATGCAAATTAATTTTCTTACTAAATTTATTCAGATGGGGTATGACGTATTTCATGATTTTTCTTGAACTTTTTTGACCCTCAAAATTTTATATTTAATGGATCTTGTCATCTGTGGGTGTAATCACCTTTCTTTTAACAGAACATGATATGTATGTTTATATTTAAAGATTTTTTTCAAGAAGACAAGAACATCTGTTTTTGAATTCCAAACATACCCGAAAGGTGCTACAAATGCAATAATAGTATATGCATATCAGACCCGTATAATCTTACAGGATATAGTCTCTTATCGGACACTGCAATCAAATGTTCCTTGCGCATCCTGCCGATGTTTTTGTGTACTTTATAATTCTAACAAAATCTTAAACTATTTGTTACCACTATGGAGGGTTAACAATTTCTAGTCATCTACTTATGAATTGGTCAATTGGGCTGTGTTTTATCTCAAAGACACCAAATGAGTCAAATCAAAATGTTAAGCTAAAAGATGAACAGGTCTAGTTGTGGTCAAAAGAGGTTGAGTCCCTTGTCATGTTATAATGCGTACAACCACATAAATCGTTTTAGATAATTCTTGTAATCGTATTGTTATAATTAATAATGTTACTATAATTCAAATCAACCGGAAAAGAAAAAGTGTTTGACGGTCAGCCCAACCAAACTGGTCCGCTTTAATGAGTATTAAAAATGTCTTGCTTCAACCCTAACCCATGACTTTTCCATCTTGCCACATCTACTCCTATCGCATAGGGACTTTGTATTTTGTAAAATATGAATCATGACGATGAAGTTCATAACTTTCTTGTTGACTCCTCTGATATTTTCCTTTCGTTGTCAAAAATTTTCAGGAATCTTCTCTTGCTAGAATTAACAGGATTGCGCTTCGGGTTTATTGGATTAGTATGCATGGCATTTCTATTTCTTCCAGTTGCAAGGGGATCGATTCTTCTACGGCTGATTGATATCCCTTTTGAACATGCAACTCGTTACCATGTCTGGTTGGGGCATCTCACAATGATGCTCTTCACTCTACATGGTCTATTTTATGTGATTGCATGGGCAATCCAAGGCCGTTTGATAGAAGAAGTGAGTACTCTTTCGATCTGTCACTTACATTCACATGTGTCACCTAAACATAAATAAACATAACAATACAATACAGTGGGTTTTAAGGTTTTATGTTGGATATTCTATACATAAGTAGGGACATTGTGTCCCAAATGGACAAAACTTAAGGGTGCATTTAGTTAGAGAAAAAAATTTCTTAATTTTCTATTTTTAGATTTGTAAAACAAGGAGGGATTTAATTTTCCACAAAACATAGAAAACGTGTTCATATGATATTGTTTTCTATTATGAAGAAAACAATGATTTGAGCGCAATCTCCATTTTCCTTGTTTTTACATTGAATGTAAGTCAAACAACATGTTCAAACGGGCTAAAACTAATAAAACAACATTGCATGGGCAATCCAACACAATCTTCTTTTATTTGTTTTGTTTAGGTCAAACAACATGTTCAAACGGGCTAAAACTAAAAAGGTGCTTAAGAATTTATAGACCAAAATGAGTCACGTCAGATTGTGTTGATGTGCTAACACTTCTCTTTTTAAAGAAAATACTTATAATCACATAACAAAATAGTGTCTTTTAATCATGATTAATACAGTAAGTACATGATACAAACATAGAAGGCTGTTGACATGTTATGATTTTTTTCAGCTTACAGCATGGAAAAGTATTGGAATTGCCAATCTTCCTGGAGTAATCAGTCTACTAGCAGGTCTACTGATGTGGGTTACATCGCTTCCGCCCGTTAGGAGGATAAACTTTGAGCTATTCTTCTACACTCATCAACTATACGTCGTTTTTGTTGTCTTCTTGGCGATGCACGTTGGTGATTTTGTTTTCACCATAGTTGCTGCTGGAATATTCCTCTTCATGCTTGATCGGTTTTTAAGATTCTTTCAGTCACGAAAGACTGTCGACATACTCTCAGCCAAATGCCTTCCATCTGGGACTGTGGAACTAGTTATTTCCAAACCAGAAGGTATTGATAGTTTTTTGAACGAGAAGGTACTGATAGTTTGATACATACTGAAAGTAACATACTTCAAGTAAGTTTTACTTTAGGTAACTTACATCAAGATTAAAAATTTATCAGTCTGCTTAATAAGTTATAAAAGTAAGTTTTACTTTAGGTAACTTACATCAAGATTAAAAATTTATCAGTCTGCTTAATAAGTTATAATCAGTTACAGGAACCGCGTGTATTTTATTATAAAATTTTAAGTTATAATATAGCTGTTTAGATTTTGAATATGAAAGTACATATCATAACAAAGAGATTGACTGTAACTAAGTTTCTTCTTTTGGAAAATTTCCCCTGTAGACTTTCCCGGCATTGTGTTTAACTCATTTTCTCTTTTAAAATGTAGGTTTACGATACAATGCCCTTGGTTGGGTTTTCATACAAATTAGAGAATTGTCATGGTTGCAGTGGCATCCTTTTAGTGTTTCATCTAGTCCATTAGATGGAAAACACCATCTTGCTGTTCTCATAAAAGTACTTGGAGATTGGACTGAGAAACTAAGGGGACGTATCTCAAGTGTTCCTGGTGAAACAGATGGTCTACTGCAGCCAAATGTCACACTAAAGGCATCCGTGGAGGGACCTTATGGGCATGAGTCACCATACCACTTGACGTACATACTCTACTCTTTTATTTTTGTTAGTAATTTAAGGTCTAAGTACTATGTTATAAGTTTATAATCAAATAAGGGACACCGTTTTGGGTATAACCCACAAACATTTAAGCAGGTCCCTTATTTTATTGTAAACTTTTAAAATAGGCCTTTAAATTAACTGAAAGTATGATCCATTTACGAGCGATGTTCCTTACAAAATGTATAGAAACTTGTTATCTAAGTTGCTAACCGGTGAAGAAAATGATTGGTTACTTAATTGATCAGTATACATTCTTGCTATTTAGGTATGAAAATCTTATTTTGGTTGCTGGTGGCATTGGGATATCACCGTTCATCGCTATCTTGAGTGATATTCTTCAGCATATCAGGGACTCTAAACCATGTCTGCCTAGAAATGTATTAATAGTTTGGGCTGTCAAAAACTCAGATGAGCTTCCACTTCTCCACTCACTTGACTTGAACTCCCTCTGCCCGTATTTCAGCAACACTCTGAATCTAGAGATTCAAACTTATGTCACTCGAGAATCAGAACCCCCACTGGTATGTGTTCTACTTCCTATTCATTTTATCAGTTAACACTGGAGGTGGAAATTTCGGATCATTTACTTGTTTGGGTTGTGTTTGAACTCAAATGGATCAGATATAACATTATCTAAAAGGGAATCGGTCGAATGGATTTAAATTCGACCAGTCTATATAATCCATACACCCTCTTATATCGTCTTTTTTTGTTTTTGTAATAACAATGTCTTTGGGATCATAAATATCACATTTGTTAGTTATAAATAGAATAAAAATTGGACACAATAGTGTTTGCGGGTCAACCCAACCTGCCCTAACGTGTTTTGTCCCGAACTAAAATATGACCCATTTTAAACCAAACCTGTTGTTACCCTATCGACCCACCTCTTGTTAATATTCCAAGTTCTAACGTGTCACTTTAAACTACAGGAAGATGGAAAAATACCAAAGAATGTCAGCTCATCAGTCTATCATGGTCCCAGCGGGGGTGGCATGTCCAGTTTGGTTGGGACAGGAAATATCATGTGGTCTGGAGCTTACTTGGTGGTGTCTACAGTCGGTTTGATAGTTTTAGTTGCTATGTTGGATGTATTTTACATTAACCCTTACAACATAACGCATTGGTGGTACAAGGGGCTTCTATTTACCATATGCATGGCTGCAAGTGTTATTCTCTTTGGAGGTTTTGTGATTGCTTTATGGCATCTTTGGGATATTAAAACTAGGAAGAGCTCTGAAGACGAAAATAGTATCAGTAGCTTGCAGCATGAGGATTCTAATGGATTCAAGAATCCTTCACAGGAAGATCATGTGAATATCTTGAAATATGGTGAAAGACCAAACTTCAAAGGTATGTGTCTTTAAAATATGAGATGGCACTCGAGGTCATAATTTGACCCATTTAATCATGAATGGGTCTATATGGGCTGTGATTCATCTGAAACGCGTCAAATAATCGTTTACTTAAAAGAAGAATGGGTTTATTCAACAATTTAGATTATTAGATAAATGGCATTGTTATTGTAATTATAATTACTGCATTCAATCTTTATATTGAGAAAGTATTTGTGACTTAACCCAGCCGGTTTCATGACTAACCCGTTTTGACCCGTTAACCAACCCCGATGGACCCATTTTTATTTTTGAACGGCCCTGACGGACCCATTCTCTTGCTTCCTCTAGATAGGACCTTGGTTACTGACACTAGATTTGTGTTTCTCTTGTTTAATCTATATTGTTACATTTCTTTGGTCAATGTAGAATTATTTGGAAGCATGGCAGAGCGATGGGGGAATGTCGATATTGGTGTGATGGTTTGTGGGCCTACAGCACTTCAAACAAGCGTTGCCAGCGAGTGCAGATCAAAGAATTTTGGGAGGATGAGTGGTGAGCCTATTTTCCATTTCAACAGCCACAGTTTCGATCTGTAGGTACAACTACAAAATGCTTGTTATAGTACAGACGTAATGCATATATGGTGTAATTTGGGCAAGGCTAAGCAGAAATAACCAAATCTTAGAGCAACATACAGCTGTCATTAGGACGAGAAACAAACATTTGTAACGTTGTTGCTCTATGTTTGGTCGTTTTATGTATATATGTAAGCTAAGTGAGAAACCAAGAAATTAGAAGACCAGGACTCGTGAACAGTATAATATGAATCATGCTAAATGCTTCCTATTGTATCATTATAATGTAAATGTTGATGCAAATATATGAATATGATCTTTCCCTTCTATCTTTGAACTGTTCTTTTATATAGAGTATGTTTTTACTTTTTGGATAAAGCGGATGATACACTGGATATTTCAAATGAAATTTGTCAGGTCTCGATATTTGGGTAAAACATGAATATGTCTACCCAAGCCTCATTTGACAATTGATAACATTATCCATATTTTTCATTGTATATAATTCTTATTAGAAATGAATTAAAGAATTAAAATGGACAGTTACGGAACATTATCCCAATTGAATAACTAATGAAACTCTCCTAAACTTCAACTAAAACATAAGTTGAAGCTTATGGATGAAGAAGGCAAGCATGTTAGCTTAGCCTATAGTGTGTTCTTAAGAGAGGGTGATACTTTCACAACAATACATTTTTATTATTTTTGTGTAAAGAATCTCTACATTTCTCTCATAAGAAAGATAGGCTTACCATGTTCCATCAATAGCACCTAACCTATGCCAATTTAGGCGGAGCGTGCTCCACCCCAGTGAACTCATGCGGTTCTGACGTGCCCAGAGGCAAGAGGTGAATCCATTCACAGCCCTACGGACCAACACCATTCGAAGGTGGGCGGCCCACCCCGCCTAGAACAGTTAGGCTCTCCAACGAAAGCGGATTCACATCTCCTCTACTATCCTTGCATTTCGACTAAGGACCTATAGGTTCGCAATAATGAAAATTGGTTATTTAAAAAAAAAATGCGCTATTTAGCCCTACATTAGTAGAAGTAAGCGGCTGAGTTATATCGATAATTACATATCAATAATTGCGTGTATATATCAATATCTGTTTACATATTCATGAAAAGTCAGGATTGAAACAAAATCTTCAAAGTCAGGATAGAAAACCGCGAAAACATTTTATCATCAACAACTCCTATGGCACAAACCAGGACAGTTTGCAACTTCAGGTAATTTGATTGTTTATGCAAAATTTAACTGTCCAACAAAGGCTGCCACATGAAGATCTGTAACACATGACTCAAGATCACTCCCTGGACAACTTCTAACAGTTCAGGTTGCAGACATACACGTACGAGTTGTTGATATTGCTAAAAATCTGTTTCGCTTTTAAAGAACATAAACTCCTAAAAAAAGTTCATGAATATGATAAATGCCTTAAAGGGTTCCTGTTTTCCAAATTACTCGCAAGAAATGCAGTCGTTTACATGGTAGGCTTGATTGCATATACAATATAGTTACTACTTTGTGCTATAATAATGTTTTTTAAACTACTACTACTGCAGGTATGAATAGAAGGCCGGAAAATGTGTATGTCTGGAAACACTAAAAGGAACTGGGCTACGGTTTGCAGCAATAAAATGTCGGCTTATCATATATCCAAGACTGATTCGAAGCTGTACAATTCTTCAAGTTGTATTGTTAATGAATTAATCTATATGATATTCGTTACAAATATAATGTATAAGTTATCAATCAAAGTATACCAAAAGATATCTAAAAAATTATTGTTTAACATGCGTAAACATGTTTTATTTGAGAACAATATAAATTTGCTAATGTAGGAATGGTATTTACCTATGGTGCAACTAGTAGGAAGTTACACAAAAACCGGTCGACTCTCTACTTAAAAAAAATACTGTGCATTTATCAACGACGTGAAACAATGCCACACCGCAACGCGGCGGTCCGTCGCTCATCTCGTTTCTTATTATATAAGAGATTTTATGATCGGTCATGAATTCCACAAAAAGGTGTAGATTGGCGGGAACACCCTGACCCGAGGTACCGTTTGGCACCAGCCATTGTCCACCCCACAAGGAATAGCTCCGACAACGCTTCTATCGGTCATGAATTTTTAAACGTATTTTTATTATTTATTCTCGGTTAAAGTTATACAAATAAGTCGTTTATTTTACAGCTGTGTACCAAAATATTGTTGAACGCCGAATATAACCTAAGCAAAATTGCCTAGAGAAATAACATATAAAACATCAAATGCACAAATGTCGAATATCCAATGATTTTCGAGTCATCAAAAGACAATATAAATTTAATTTAGAATAAAAAGACTAGGATATGATACTCAATCTAAAACGGAAAAAGGAAAATATAAAACGTTTGTCAAAATTGGATAGTTTTGTCAAATTTGTAGCTACTGGTACTTATTGAATATGCATTTCCATTTTTGACACTTTTTATACATTGTTTAGGATTAATCATCTAACATCACTAAGAGCACTCGGTATGATGACTTTCACCCTCACGTTAAGCTTTAACTTGTTGAGTTAAAGTGAGTTAACCACACCGCCCTACCAAGTTAAAGCCAAGTTAACGCAGTGCGTAAAAAAAAAAAAAAAAAAAAAAAAAAAAAAAAAAAAAAAAATCACTTTGCCTGCGTTAAGGTGAGTTAACCACACCGCCCCCCACGTTAACGCTGCGTTAAGCTTTAACTTGCTAAGTTAAAGTGAGTTAACCACACCGCCCTACCAAGTTAAAGCAAAGGGTGAAAGGTTAAATGCCAAGGTAGCGCTGACGTGGACCGAGTTAAGGTTTAACTTAGAGTTAACATACCTAGTGCTCTAATATTTAGCCCAATACCAAATAGATAAGAAGACCAAGGAACTAAACACAACTTAAGAAATAAAAAACCACTTATTGGTTACGACGTAGCTTTGGTGGCTTTCGTAGCGAGGACACGAGATTAAGCCATTGAGGGCAATTGTTACGCCATTAAAAGGAAGGTGACGAGGTTACCTATATGTATTTAGGAAAATAATCTATGCTGCAAATAGCAAAGAATCAGGGATCATTATATACAATCAGGAACCATTTTTATATTGCAACAACAGATAATTTTCTTGTTATTTGCAGCAAGGATGTTATCCCCTATGTATTTATATAATTTTGAAAAGAGTTTTGATATATATAATTATCCACGAGATGATGTAGTGGTTATGCCATTAAAAGGAAGGTGGTTAATAGGCTATTTATAAAGTGATGATTTACACACTCAACAAATTTATTGCACACTTTAATTTATTGTGTTTTGACAATTTATTTGTAATGGTACACCGTAAATTAGAGTGTGCAAATCATCACTCCTATTTATATATCATCTTCTATAGCAATAAATTTTTATTTTTTAAAACTGAAATATCTAAGGTAAGAAAAGAAGAAACAATTATGCATATCTTTAAGATTTCCGTGAAAGTTTTAAACCTTTAAGATTCCGATACTTCGTACTAAGATCAATACACAAATAAAAACACATTTTATTTGGAACCACCTTTTCCTTATTGATGCATATGCTTCCATACGATTAAAAAGACACCAAAAAAAGTTAAGCAAATGTTCTTGTCTTCTAAAACATATTATCAAATTATCATTCAATAACAACAAAGCAATTGTAACATCATAAAAAAGCACATGAATCACACTAAAAATAAAACTATCGTCTATTTATATACTAGTTTAGAGCTTGGAGGACTGTATAAAAAGGCACCGTTGGATACTTGGATTGGTGTAAGTTTATAGCCATGTGATATTTTTGACCATTTGGGAAGGTGTCGGTGGAAAAATGTGTCGGTCCCTTAGCCGTTGTGCATAAAAAAGTCATTTAAATGGGCCTATGACAGCAAGTAATGGTCTGTTCTGTCCAACTTTATTATCGTCTTATTATTAATTTCTTGTTTTTTTAATCTTGTTTCGTAGTTGTTTCCTTTCTTATGAATCTAAATGATCGTAATAAATTACTTTTTAAAGTATGCTTGATTAGATATCAATCAATAAAAAAACGTTTTTGTGTAGTGATATATAGAAATCAACAAAATAATGGTTGATAATAATACTAAGTGGAACCCAAAGTCACTATCAGACTTATTAATAACAAGACAAAATTACACGGATGGTCCCTGTGGTTTACACGGATTGCAAGTTTAGTCCCTAAGTCAAAATAAGTACACCAGACATCCCTATTTTTGAAACTTGTCACCCTTTTAGTCCCTATTTTGGATGTCCCGTTAGTTTGGACGTTAACTCCTAAACGTTTGAGGGCAATTGTGTCTTTTCAGATTATATTTAATATAAAACTCACCCCTTTCACCCCTTTTATAACACCCCACCCCATTTCAACCCTTTTATAATCAAAACCCTAAAATACACACGCAGCCCCAAATTAAAAAC
>LBNU01010405.1:1939-36377 GCA_014162995.1 Artemisia annua
CGTTATATTTTATTTTTAATTAACCCGGTACCCGATAACGCTAAAAATACAAAACTATACACTAAACGGTACCCCGTAAAAATAAATTTATACAAAATTTTCACAAAAACCAACACCTCCAAGAGGTGGCCGGCCTTTATGTGTCTTAGGACACATGGAGTTCCCATAATACACTAACAAAAACCCATTTTTCCACCTAAACATATTCAAGAAATTTGCTCTCCTTCCCTTCTTGCTTGTCCTAGCTCGTTCCATATTCAAGACCAAAGGAGACCAAGAATTTTTCAAGTACAATATCATAAACAAGAATTAGTAACCATCCATTACAAGGTTTTGAAATATAAACCTATGGATTAATAGGGTTTTCTTCCTAAAAATTTATAAGCTTCCAAGTAAGTTCACCACTTATTTTTACAAGTTCTACCAAAATTTCCTTGCAAGGTTTATGTACTTTTGTCATTTTTGAACTTGCATATTGAAGTCTATACCACAAAACCTTAGTTTCTATCATTTTATGGGTAAAATGGATTCCTTATGAAAAACCATGGAGAAATGGTTGAAATGGTAATGTTAGAGAACCCATGACACCCTAAGAAGATGTATGGTAGATTAAGAGATGAGTTGATGTTGTTATTAGTGGATTTGGACATGTGCAAACTAGGTAAAATCATTTTTGGAACTATATGTAAACCTACTGTCCCTATTTTCAAAATTGGGTAAACTCAGTGATTTTTGGTAATTTTTGGACCCAAGATATAGAAAATACATTTTTAGATGAAACTATGGCCTTTTGAATCGCTAAAAACGGACTTATAACGAAGGAGATATGCCAAAAACAAAATTATACTAGCTTTATATAATTTCCGGAAAATTGTTTGCTGATGTACGAATTTACTTGGCCAAAACCGAGCCTTAGACCTTTTCAAAACTTACCAAACTATTAAAAATATGTTAGTATACCTTTTTACCTTTTCGGGGATATAAAGAACTTGAAAATCGGCCTTATAACGAATTAGTTATGATTTTTCGAAAGTTATTATTTTCACTAATAGACCACCAGCACTTTACCCAGAAATTTTCTAAGTATACCCAGAAACACCCATGTTGAGAGCTATTTTCCCGTCAATTGACTCAGTTCTGGAGTTTTGGACTCCAAGGAACGAAAGTTAGAGCACCTGGCCTAGTTTTCAAATCAAAAAGCCGTTTATTATTTGGACTTAAAATGAGTAATCTACAGCTATTCAAACATTCATAAAAATTGCCCAGAAATGGCAGCTTTAGCCTAAAAATACCATACTTCTCGACCATTTAGCATAAAATCTAAACACTTTGAGCAAAACTTCACTCCTGAACATTTTGAGGCTTGGTGCTAAGCTTTCCAGAAATATCAATTTTATTTCCTAACTCTCAATATTCACTGATTTACAACTAGTTTTCCGAAGCCATTTTTAGCCGTATTTCAAAAATTGTCCAAGTGTTATACTTTACGTCAAAAACCTATATTTCACTATTATTCACTATATAACTATTGTATAACATTATTAGACTATATGAACATGTAATATTCATTATGACCTTATACGAAGATATAAATTATATTTTCGACAACAATACATATTTTGAATACAAAACGAGTGGTATAGATTATAAGTGCAAGTGCATACATGAACCCATTTCATAATCTAAATTAGATTACATGCATTCATTTTAGGTTGCGGCTAGGAGTTGCACCTCATTTCTTCAGTTCATACATTACCGATTGTACCATCACTAGAGGTGAGTTTTCATAGCCCCGTTTACATTTTTATTGTTTTCAAATCCCACGGGGGAGAATACATTGCACCATTTTTCATACGAGCCTAAGTATCAAATCCATATACATTACTTAAGTTACTACATTGCCATGTTTTAAGTCCCCTATCATGAACCGTTAATTGTATTTAAGCGAGAGTGAGTGGATAGATCTATTGAGGGTGACGCCTCCATCCGTGTTGGGGTTACCAACAGTCAAACGGATGCATTTCATTTGATCATTGTTAGAGTGTCGGGCAAAACACTCTGAAGGGGCATTACCTACAGTCTAGCTTCGGGGTCATGAGCTTAAGAGATAATGTACAATTTTATCAATTATGTGACAGTTCGTCATTCCATTATGTGACAGTTCGTCATTCCATTTTGTGACAGTTCGTCATTCCCTTATACTTATGGTTATCGTACAATATTCATTTTCATAAACCTATGATTTCTCACCAACATTATTGTTGACCGTTTTAGCAATGTATTTTCAGGTTACTAAGATAACAACATGTGACTTGCATATGGACCATCATGGAGTCGAGGAGTCGACGCGTCTCACTGTTTACTTCAGTGCACTTATGAACCGTTTAATCTTGTTGTTTTTTTTATTTTCAATAAATGTGTAAAACCACTTGGGACCTATGTTGTAAACTTTTATGTTTTTAATAAAATGATCAAACGTTGTATTTACAAAACGACACTTTAGGTCGTTCAATGTAACCTTGTATGAGATGCCATGATCGTTACACCCGGGAATTCAATTCCGCTGCCATTTAACAGGTAAATTCATGGTGTGACATTACAGGAGTACTAACTTTTGTTCCTTGGTGTCCCGAATCCAGAAATGAGTCTATTGACGGGAAATTGGCTCCAAACATGGGTGTTTGTGAATTTTCTGGTTTCACTTGAAAATATACTAAGTGTAAGTGCTGTAAAACATTATGTGAAATATTTATGTTCAAAAATTCGTATCTCCTTCATTATAAGTCCGTTTCTAAAGAATTTTATATCCCCGGTTAGCTCTTAACAAGTACTAACACATTTTTAACATGTTGGTGCATTTTAATGAGGGTTAGGGTCCTGTTTTTATGAAATACTTTAGTACATCAGCAACCAAAATTTCCTGAAAATGTAAGAAACATGTGTAACTTGTTTTTATCGTAACTTTTTCGTTATAAACCCGTTTTTACCCTTTCTTTCGCCCATAGCTTCGTTTTTAAAAGTATTTTCTAAATCTTTGATCAAAATTTAGCCCATACCTACTGAGTATTCTGAACTTTACAAAAATGGACAGCTTGATAATATTGTTTCAAAAATGCTATTTTCACTTTGTTTCTTGTCTCAATCCAACTCCAACAACTTCAAAAATTTCCTTAAACTACCATACACCTTCTTAGGGTGTCATGGGGTCCCTAATGTCACAAATAATGAGTATCTCAATTAAATCACTAGTTTGTTACATTTTTGATTCAATAATTAGGAAAATCATACAAAGTGGTATAACATATGTTTACTTGCATTGTTTTTCATAAAAATTCAAGATGAGAATAAAAAGATGATAAATTTTAAATAGAAGTCTTACTTGAAGTGGTGGTGATTAGTTGTTTTAGAAAAACTTAACAAATCTATAGGTTTCTATTTCAAAACCTTGTAATAGATTACTAATAGAGATTATTTATCACTTGATCATGAAATTTTGATGCTTCTTCTTGTTGTTGTTTCTTGATTTAGCCGAGCACACCAAGAGAGGAAAGAAAGAAAATTTAATTTTGATCTAAAAATGTTTTGCATGTATGTGATGTTAGGTGAATTTTTGAGGTTTATATATGGTGATTTTGGTATGGGACAAGTGTCCCTAAGGACTTCCCAAAACCGGCCACCTAAGGTGTGGTTGGTTTTGTGTTTAACTTTTGTGCAATATCTTGTTTAAGGGGTACCGTTTAGCGTATAGTTTGTGTAGTTTTTGTGTTTTCGGGTACCGGGTTAATTAAAAATAATTTTTAATGGAACCATTGTGACAAAATAACATTGTAAAAATTATAAAAAATTAAATTTTTGTAGATAGTGGTGTTTCAATAACTTTTGCTTTGTTATTACGAATACCGTCGTAGTTATATGTAATTGATAGTTTAAAGTAAATACAATTCCCAACAAAATCATTGAGAAAGTAACTTTTAAAATTAATGAAATATTATAATGGGTGTAGAAATACATAAGACCATTGTGCGAAGTGTCGGATATATTGTATATAATTATTGATCATGCGTTATCATTTATTTAAAATAAATAAATATATGTAAATTGAAATTATATAAATCCTACGAGTGGGATAGTATGCAAATGATGTAGTGATGAAATGTAGACTAACTCTAGTCTATGAAATGTATTTTTGAATGATATCTTATAATCACGCGACTTAACCTCCACGGTTTCGCGAAATGAACACCCGTAAACCTAGTTTACGTGAAATGATGAATGGTAAATGATGAATTGAAATCTGTGAATAGTAAGTTGTCGAGACTTGGGAAAATGACCTGAAATTGTGAGTTGTGACATGAGTGGAGGGCTAACTCAGAATTTCCAACAAGTTCAATGACAACGATATGACTTGGCTTAGATCGCCAGATTTTTCACGAATAGAAATTCAACAAGCTCCTCAAAGGAGTTTGATGTTCATTATCATGGAACAGGAATTTTACGGCGGTAATCTCTCTCGAAAATTTCCTTCCGGATTACACATCAAAAGTCTTGTGGACTTCTCCAAATCCCGATAAAAGCACGAGTATCGCGAGTTAGATCTAGTAAGAATTCTTGAGCAAAACAGGATAACAAGGATTAAGTTTTTCACGTTTACTCAACGTATTCCACCATCTCTAGGTGACATCTTAATCATCCTCTTGCTCTACCTTTCAGATCTTAATATTCATTTCGGCGGTCTCACGAATGAAAATCGATATAGCGAATTTGCTGTCTCCAATTCCAACTTAGCGAGTCTTAGGTGGTACATACAACCATAAAGAATTTCGAACGACATGATCTCAACGTCGAGCGGCTTTTCATTAACTCAGGAAAGTTTAGGAAGGGACGGATATCTCTCCCAGCCTCCTTTCAAGGTTACTCTAATGACAGCTCAAGGCTTTAATCCCGACGTACGAACGATTCCCTTATTCTGACCATCTGATTGGGGAGGTTACGTAATACTCCTATTACCACTCGTCCCCAAGGTCATCCGTAGAGATTTCCGGAACTTCAGCATAAAACGATAATCTTAACAAGACATGATAGAAACCGGCACTTTATGCCCGGAAGTCAAATTCTCTGAAGAACAATGATTAATTTCGTCCATACTATTACTTGTCAATAACTCAAAGATAACTAGATTCAATAAGGTGATCATAATTTCCCAGATGGTACTACAACCACTATCTGTTCTTGGAAATTTGACCACAATTCCATAGTGGTCCATCTTCCACTCATGGCTCGAAATTTGAATTGTTACAAGACGCAACGGTCTCTAGTGTCCGACGTTTGTCTCTCGACACTCTTAGCATTCGTTGACATGTACCGCAACGTCAACCTCTATGCTTGGTCATCTATATTGCCATTTCAGATCTTAATACATCTTATCCGATTCGAAATGACTAGAGTATCCTGATTCGTGCTCTCGTGCACTATCCAACCTTGGATACTCCGTGAGGAGGTATCCAGCATAAGATTTCATCTGAACAGTCTACGTATCTGCTCCTATTCTCCAACCTACCGAAAAGGTTCCCATAGCTGTCAATTCTTCTCTTTTGACAATCCTAACATGTTAATCAAAAGCAATCATCGGGCAGCCTATTTTGATGAAATAAGCTTTCCCGTCTTCGAGCAAAATCACCGAAACCATAAACCTCGTAACAACTTGATTTTAGCTTAATCTCGCAACTAATCAAACAAGAACTGTCACGAGATTAAACCGTGTATCAAGTTGTTGAGAAATAAGAATTTAACGTCATCGATGATTTGGCTCAATTCAGGAATTACTCAAAACAACGAATAGGTACCTACGGCTAAAAGTCACTGTTCACCAAGCGGTTCCAATGTGCGTACATACTGCTCGACTAAAAGCGTCAGCAACACATTCTCCTTACACCTATAATAGCAAATCTTTGCAGTAGTTACCACCATGTAGTTTTCTCTAACTACTCTACCTCGATGGTCCGTTCTTTCCGGTTTAGGGTATGTCGTACCCTCATGTTGGGTGTATACTATACACCTTGTACACTACCAGTATTGTCTCCCAGATTCTGGGTGCAAGTACAACCGCACCCAAAGTTCACTCCGGAATGACATGACTTCTCTCGCACATCTCAATTTGGCGAGGGACGTAGTCTACTCCTCTTCCATTTGCATCACACACTTCGGAAATCCTTATACAAAACATCAAAATCAGTAACAGCGTCTACTCTTTTCTTTGAAACAACTAGGATAGGTGTTCTTCACCGTTCCCTTCGTGGAAGTTATCCTGCTTCCTTTCCATTTTCTTCAAAATGTTCCTAAATTTTCTTACGAAACATCAAGACTTGCACCCACATCTGCACTTTCCTTTGAACAATAAGAACAGGCGCACTACACCGTTCTCTATTTGGAAGTTATCCTACTTCCTCTCTACTTTCCACTTATTTACCCTTTACCTCTTCTAGGTTCAGTATACTAAGGCTTTGCTATCTCGAGAGACTTTCGTTAGCTCTACGAAATCTCCCAGCAATTCCCAATTATTGACCAACTCTTGATGAGATCCATGGAAATACAATTCACGCGATTAAGAGATCTCACATTCGTAGCCGAATTCATACTCACGGAGTTTCGTATTACAGCTATTTCCTTCCCCATCTGTTACAGTGCCACACCCTGGTGTCCTCCGTGTTTCTCTACACACTTTTCCCAGTGGTTTTAGGATATCTGGGGTCGAATACTATCGCAACCCATCCTATTAGAATTCTCATCAGCGATTCCTGGAGGCGGTTGGGTGATGGCTGACCATCAGACACACTTTAGGGCTACAACAACCACAACAAGTGTGAACGTAGTCTTCGGGATTTCTCTCTTCCCAATCCATCGTTGCTGGCAGCATCCAAATCGTGGGTTGTTCCTTTGACATTTCGCTCGAACATCGGAGTTGATCGAAGAGATCATCGATCTTCGGTAGCGGGCATCGAATTTTTCATCGGTAGCTTATTCGACTCTTGACAGTTTGGGTGTACGCGGAAACATCTATTCTCCTTCCTTATAGGTCTCACCAGAGCTCCCTATGTTGACAAACTCGGCCGCGTGAACCCCCTTCTTTGACAACTCTGTCAATCTTTTCGAAGGCTCTTCCAGTTCAGTACGGTGGTTTGATGAGGTATTTAGGCTACGGATGCAGCGCTAGATCTCAACTCGATATGAAATTTCACTTCTCTTACAGGTGCGATTCAGGCAAGTTGTCCAGGACTATCCCTGGGGAATCCGAATGATTTGCACGTATTCCATACGTTTTTCATTCTTCTCCTTCCCCTTAGTAACAAGGCAGGTGTCCACTTGCTCCTACTATAAGTTAATTGCTCCCGGAATTTAATCGCCATAGTGTATGACATGATTGCTACAAGCAAGCACATCTATCTACCACTTACGAGATCACGAGTCATCAGGAAATCGTCCAACTCGAAGTCTTCATCTATGCATTGCTCAGGGTCCTAGAATTATCGGAAAGGTAGGGTTGCATAGGACGCTATGCAAAAGAGTTTCTCTTTCTAGGATGAAAATTAGCGAAATGGAATCTTCGTAATCAAAGTACGGTGTTGATTATGGCTGGATTTCACAGGACGGTTAGAGGAATAAAATCACTCTTAAATGAAAGCTTTTGGATAGAGGATGAGAAAATTAATTTCTCGATAGGGGTTAAAGCAACTACTCTTAGCATCACATGATTCCTACCTAAATTATACATAGGTGGCCAGTCTTTGTATAATTGAGGTCCAATGATGTCATGCTGAGTTTAGTTACAAGAACGAGTGATCAACTCTTTCAGGTTTGAGAACCGTATTCAAGTTGATAATGGAAAGCAGTAGAAGTAATGATACAAACAGTCACGGTAGATGAAGTAAAGCATTAGATACTAGCAAGGATGAATAAGAAACGATCATAGAAAAGGTAACGGATAGAAGAGGGTCCTAAGCTCGCACAATTCTTGCAAGCATATCACGAGGGTCTCAGAACATAGAAACTAAATAAATTCTACTCGACATCATTCCTAGGACAGTCATTCCTTGACGTCACGTCTTACTCCAGGTATCCTCTTCCTTCTCGATTTTCCTTTAGTTCCACAACTCCCTCATTTCTACGGTTTCCCAATACTCATTGACGTAATGTTCATTCTTTCTCCGTTTAACACTGGTGACACTAGCCTTCAGATCTAACCCAAAGGTTATCTGAACCAATGCATGAGTCTTAGATCTATGGTCTCGGGCTAAGTGTCCAACCTACAACACTTACGACACGTCTCAGCACACCAACCAGAGTGGTGGAGCTCGTAACGGTCGCACTTAGGTTGATTCTCAGTGTATCTCAGATTTTCTCCAGCTTTGACAGCATAAGCCTCAACGAATTCTTGTCGTCCGTCTAGTTTTCTCTCACCTTTTACGAATTCTTCCCATTTCCTCTTGTTTTTCGCTATCTCAGCGATAACATCATCCATGTAGGGCTCTATCTTATGCGCTTCAGTATGAGCTATCTCAAGTCACCGTAGTGACAGCTCCTGGAATTTACAGGCCCAGCTTGGCATGTCGATGCCTCTCGCCTCATGATTCCGTACTTAAATCTCTCATCGTTCTCACCTTACCACAAATGAGTAGTTTCTAAACAATATCGCCTTAAATTCTCCTCAAAACATAGAGCAAGTCACCTCGATGCTCCTATCGAGTGAACAAGGCCTCCTTTGCCTTGGATTTCCTTCCTTCTCAATGCATCAGGACAACAACCTCCTCGATCCTTCCAATTCAATTGCCATGCGACTCCATAACCCCTCATACGCTCCCTTACGGGCGTCGTTTGCGGGTCCTGAAGTTCTGGCAGAAGGGTTTGAGTGACTTGGCTCAGTAGTATCTCTACCACTCGTTGGGTCACTAACTGATCTATAGTACTCGCCTCTCCGCAACACGTCTTGGTGGGACCGGGTTGCTCATAGTTTAGCTTGGAATGACTAAGGCTGACCACAACGACCTTTGTGAATAGCATCAGCTAGATGTGCCCGCGCGACACTAGTATGAGCATCCATCACTATCGTGTCGATACCAGATCTTCCAAATTTCATCAACGGCAAAATAGAAGCGGAGTTGGTAGCTAAAAGCTAGGATATCTAACCGAGAATTTTTCGATTCGGGGTTCACAATAATCAAATCCACAACTATTCGTACTCTTAACACAATAGTTTTAAGGTGGTTTCTCAGATGATGCTAGATGGCATTACAGAACAATAGGACGAATGTCCGATCTCAACATTAATGGATAGCGAATATGACGGAACATATGGGTATGTTACCACTCTAGAATCGATTAGTGAGGGCTGGATAGGGAGGGGATACAGTCTATGACAACGGTGGTATATAATTATCATATTCAGGGCATCACACACAATTTACGAGTCATAAGGGTNCACAATAGTTTTAAGGTGGTTTCTCAGATGATGCTAGATGGCATTACAGAACAATAGGACGAATGTCCGATCTCAACATTAATGGATAGCGAATATGACGGAACATATGGGTATGTTACCACTCTAGAATCGATTAGTGAGGGCTGGATAGGGAGGGGATACAGTCTATGACAACGGTGGTATATAATTATCATATTCAGGGCATCACACACAATTTACGAGTCATAAGGGTGGGTCATACGCTAATAAATTTCCTCCGACGCACTTATCGGCCCTATTGGGTTCGTCAACCCACGAAGTCCGATAACTGTTGCGGTCTAGTTTATTAACGTTAAACCAACCCGTGACTCAAACAATAACAAAATCTTCTAAATCAATATACCACATATCTCATCAATCAAATATAATCTCAATTCTAATACCACATAATTCCAAATATATCGTTAACGCAATTATCACATAGCTCAAGATACGCTCAAGGGTGCATAAGTCCAAACATGTATCCAAATCAATAAGTTAATGCATCCCGCATTACTCTAAACACGCTTAATCAAGCTCGGATAATTCTCAATATGCCATTCGATCATAAAATCGAGGCTTCCAATGATTTCCAAATCATCTCAATTACTTATCAATCATAACGCCAAAATCATCAAATAAACTCGCAAAGGGAATAGTGAAGTCCTAACGCAACACTAGTTTCCCGCGTCTAACTTCCAAATCACAAATGCATCATATACTTATCTCATTTCCAACTTAAACAAAGGCTTCGGCTTGGCAGCTGGCAGGCGTCGGTCGAGGATCAATTTTAATGAAAAGAGTTTTATGAAAATGGTTATAGTTTAGGTTTTGAAAATTACCTAGTTCTCTATAACCTTGGCTCTGAATACCAATCTATAACACCCCCAAAATTCGTACAGCGGAAGACTTAACAAGTTTTCGGGGTGCTACTACAATGGGTAGACATCTCAAGTATAGATAACGAGATAACATGTATTTAAATGAAAAAGGGAAACCATCATTTGGTTACAAAGTTTACATTTACCAAAATAGTGGAGGAAAGCCCATAAATAGGTGAAAGATAGGTCCTCATAGTAAAATCAGAGTTCTTGTCGATCCTTAAGACGTACCAATTTCCAAGCCTCCAAAAGTAAGTAAGTCATGCTAACATCTTAGATAACTGAGAAAAACATGCTAAAAATCAGCAACGCTGGTGAGTTCATAGGTTTAAAGTTAAAACAATACGGGACCTGAAGGATTTAGCGCTATGTGTAACTAGAGCAGGCATAGACATTATAATACAACATCACACAATCGCAATCAATAGTTTATCATCTTAGGAAAGACGAATGGTCATAGTGAGTGGGCCCCTCAACGGTCACTAGCCAGGTCACAGCAAGGAACCACGCATTACTGCCCCGGATTTAGGCCGCAACAGAGTCTATTCCAAACTAGGGTCAAAGTACCCTAACTCTAGATCAACATCTACTTCTGTCTATCCTAAACTAGTCAACACAATAGCAAAACAAAGTAGTAGCAGGTCCAAGAAAACCAGTAGCATGTCTTCTCCCCCAAATTTAGAAAACAATTAAAAATGCGAGTAAAAGTGGGGCTATGAAACTCACCTCAAGTCCAGCAAAGCACAATCACAATCATAACATAAGCAGGCTAGCACAACAATCCAATTAGAAGAGCACCATAAACAGCTCAAAGGTAGTTTAACTCTACATCAACTAAGTCAGCTCAGCATAGAAAATCAACAAGCAAGGCAGGATTGCAGCTAGCAAGTGACGGGAACTACAGACTCGGCACTACCTATTCATATATGTAGATCTTAGCTTAATATAGCTTCAAAAGTTAATCTCTTCCCATAGTTTCCCAAATGATTCCCGTTTATTTTTCAAAAGAAAGCGTTCATTGAAAAGCTTTAGTTATCACTTGGTATCGTTTGGTGTGGGTGTTAGAGACAAGGTCTCGACTCAAGTGAACTCACACCAAATAAGTACCTCAATAAAGATCATAGATGCATAAATCACAAAATCACATAACGGCATAAGCCTCAAGTAAACCAAGTAGTTCACATATGCACATATCCGCATTCAAGACATATAGCATTCCAAAACCATGTTGCACATAAAGGTCAAGGTCAAATGATATGACCTCATGATTATAACCAAACTCATAATTATATCCATATCGACAACTAAACTAGTTTTCAACAAACATAACCACAAGTCGCAATCATTCTCAAGTTTCAACACTAAACAACTACGAAAGCAATAACTTCCCTTTATCCACAATAACAACATTTTAACAACAAATATTACTAGACGATAACGATATTAACACGAAGACATATATAACCATAACATCAACAAAATAACCAAGTAATATGTTACCGAGACCCAAGGGTCTTGGTCTTGACCCTCACCGAGCCAAACTTACCTTTTGCCAAGACCTTGAGGTCTCGGCTTAGGTTTACCTCGGCTAGGCAGAACTCAAGCAAACCAACGCCCCCCGAGAGGGTCTCAGTTACCATCCAAACAACACAACAACAAGGTTTCAATCTCCAAACATTAAGAAAACCATGAATATCATTCAAGAATCAAAGCTAAGCACCCAAATGCAACAAATATCAAAACCAAACATGCTAGTCAATCAAGAAAGTAACCAAACATACCCAACTCGTGGGTTTGACCACGAGTTGACCACGAATCAAAAACAAACACCCTTGAAATCGATACCAAACATGACCTTAAGTGTTAAAATCATTAAACCCATCAATTTTAGTACCCAAAATAAAGAAACATGTCAAGTTTGACTCGTACACAAGTCAACCCATGTGTAAAAACACATTTTCTTACCTTTTCTTTATAGATCTATAGGATAGGAACCAAAATATGATGATGGTGGTTGTGTATGGCGGCGGTGGTGATGAAAAATGGGTGTTATGGGTCGTTTGGTGGCGCGTGAATAGTACCAAGTGAAAGAGAAATGGATTTTGAGTGTTGTGGAGGTGGTGGTGTTGATGGTGTGGCGGCGGTGTGGTGGTGTTGGGTGGTGGCCGGCGTTCAAGAGGAGAGGGAGAGAGAGATATGAGATGAAGATGATGAAATGGGGATGTGGGTTTAGGGTTAGGGTTATTATTAGTAATAGTTTTGAGTTTATTGCATTTAGGGCCCTCAATTGTTTACTCTTTATAAAATGGTTTAAGTTAAGGTCCCTAAACAAAATATTTTTCCTAATCTCTCCCGAACATTTATTTACAAGGTTTACAAATAACGTCGGTCGCCACAAAAATCATTTTAAATACTCACCGCTCGCTTATAATATAATTCTTCATAATGTTAAAATGATTCGTTGAGTAAATAAAATTCATTTGTCTTGTTTTTCCCATTTTCTCGGCTTAGTTGAAACAAGAAAATATTTATTACCACCATCTCCAAATTTATTGAAAACATTTCATCACTCACGGCTCGTAAAACCAAATATAAGATTTAGGACTTGTATATGAAATAAAATCGTAACTATTACTCATCACATACGCGTTTCTATGTACGCCATTATTTTGAAATAGGTTTTCCCATAAAACTTGACAATAAATACGCCTCTATTTATTTTGCGTAACAAAACTTTATATATATTGTATTATTAGGTTCCTAGTGCCAGAGTCGACGTAGTGCCTAACTTAACGCCATAGAAATGGTCTAACGACAAAAGTTCCACATAAATAATCAACGATACGCATCATATTTCACAAAATAAATCACCAATTCTCGTAATTTCTGAAAAACCGTTTCAATAGTATTAACGATTCATTTTATTTATAATACAGCATTTTAAATCCGGTTCTCAATTTTACCAGTTGTCATAGCCTCCCAGCCTCAGAAGAAACCCGTCCCGGGTTTCACTTAGAATTACTCATCAAGATCGAATAGAGATAGAATAGATTCCCTGGATTTCATTCTCAACTCACCACGTGAGTTGTCACACCCTGAATTTACCTGATTGGCAGCGGAATTGAATACCTGGGTGTAACATTCATGGCATCTCATACAATGGTTATATTGAACGACTTAAAGTGTCGTTTTGAAAATACATTGTTTGATCATTAAAAACATTTAGAGTTTACAAAATAGGTCCCAAAATGGTGTTGCAAGTTCTTGAAAATAAGTTTATCATGNATAAATACACCTCTATTTATTTTGCGTAACAAAACTTTATATATATATTGTATTATTAGGTTTCTAGTGCCAGAGTCGACGTAGTGCCTAACTTAACGCCATAGAAATGGTCTAACGACAAATGTTCCACATAAATAATCAACAATACGCATCATATTTCACAAAATAAATCACCAATTCTCGTAATTTCTGAAAAACCGTTTCAATAGTATTAACGATTCATTTTATTTATAATACGGCATTTTAAATCTAGTTCTCAATTTTACCAGTTGTCACATACATGCATAGATTTATATCAAGCCCTTGATTGTAAGCACACTAGCTCTTTAACATCAATGGCAGTGAAATCAATCGTCTTGGTCTCCCTTTGGTTGTTGTTTTTGCTTCATCTCAAGTACCTTCCGTCTCTGGTAGTTTGATAAACATCAATGGAACTATATTTTGCTCTCTGAATGGCAATATTGTTCCCAATGCCGTAACACCAACCCTTGCTTTTGCAAGTATGTTAAGTTTTTTTATCATGCATTAGTTAAGGCTGTGACTTTTACATTTTTCTTCACTTAGGTTAGACTATTATTTATCGGTTCAATAAAGATACTGAAGTTATTAAACACGATAGTAAAGTTACTTAACTTGTATAAATATACTCTAAGATTATTGAACTTATTAACACAATAATAAGTTATAAAAACTATACGAACAGTTAAATGGTGAGTTGTTTCTGGTGTTAAACCATGTAGCAAGTTTAATGGCCTAAGTGACCCAAAAAATGTAGAGTAAGATAACTGAACAAAAATGACATGTTTATTTAATCATGTATCTCTTTGTTGGATGATCTGCAGATGCATTAGTCCAAGTAACGTGTGGCGGAAATGTGGTAGCTGTTGGAAAATATAGTGCACTTGAGGAATCAATTCACACATGGTAATGGGTTTGGAGGTTTGGAGTGTACACCCATTAGGTCCCGGAATACCCTGACTCAATAGTGGTTATGCAGTGATTCTGCTGCTAGTGTGAATCTGATTCTGCTGCTAGTGTGATTCTGCTGCCAGTGGATTCTCCTGTAAGTGGATTCTGCTGCTAGTGTAGAGATTCTGCTGCTAGAATTTTTGTTGCTCGTTTTAACCACTGATCCCTACTATTATGGAAACTATTATGATATAATTAATGGGCCGTTAATTATACATAATTCCATGGGATAGGGTTTGAGTAATCTCTATTATAAATAGAGGTCATAACATTACTCCATGGAGATACAGAACACAAACCCTAAATAGTAAATACGAATCTGGTTCTTGATTTGTTTCTAAAACAAGAACTTCACTTGGTTTTATCTCATAGAGATATTCGTGTAACCTAGGCATAGGGTCGAATAGTTTCTATTGGAAAGTGATACCACAATTTCAACTGAATATCCGATACCATTGATTATACTTACCCTGATCTGGGAAACCCTAAAACAATCTTAAATTCACCAACAATCAATAGAAACTATTCAGTGATAATCAATGGCTGCTGCTATAGGCATATGGCAACTAACTTTTCCAAGTTGGAAAAGTTTGAAGGTGTTGATTTCAGAAGATGGCAAAAGAAGATGCACTTCTTGTTGTCAAGCATGAATGTGGTGTATGTCCTGACAACTGCTATTTCTGAAGATTATGGAGATGATGCTACTGTGGAACAAATAAGGGTCAGAAGCTAGTGGGAGAATGATGATTATGTCTGCAGAGGTTTAATCCTCAATGGTATATCTGATTCTCTTTTTGATATTTATCAGAATGTTAAATCTTCTCAAGAACTATGGGATTCCTTGGAAGTCAAGTATATGGCTGAGGGTGCATCAAGTAAGAAGTTCCTTGTAAGTAATTTTAACAATTACAAAATGGTTGATTCTAGACCTATCATGGAACAATACAATGAACTTCTTAGTATACTTGGTCGATTTACACAACGTAAGATGAACATGGATGAGGCTATTTCAGTCTCTTGTATCATTGATAAATTACCTCCTTCTTGGAATGATTTCAAGCATATGCTGAAACATAAGAAGGAGGAATTAACTCTTGTTGAGTTGGGCAGTCACTTGCGTATTGAGGAATCACTCAAAGCACAAGACATTGACAAGCCAAAAAGTAGCAATGCTACTGGTCCATCAGTTGTCAATATGGTGGAGCATAACAACTCCTCCAGGAACAATGACAACAAGGGCAAACGTAAGCATCAGGATAACACCAAATCTGATCTTAACAAGAAACCAAAAGTGACTTGTTGGAAGTGTGGGAAACCTGGACACTTCAGGAAGGATTGTAAAGGTGTTAAGATTGGCAATAAAACCAATGGATCAGGCACAAGTGGATCAGGGAATGGTAATACCAATTCTCTAAAAGGTCAGAATATATTTAATAAGTCTTTTGAGATTTATTATGTTACATATATATCTAATGTGTACTTTGTGCAGGATGATGATGTTGCGTGGTGGTTGACTCTAGAACAACAATTCACGTGTGTAAGATAGAAGCTGGTTCAAGACTTATGAGTCAATGAATTATGGTTCTATTCTTCACATGGGGAATGAGTCAACAGCCCTGGTGCATGGAAGAGGATGTATGGATTTAAAGTTTAGTTCTGGAAAGATTGTTTCTTTGTTTAATGTTTTACATGTTCCTGATATTAGAAAGAATTTGGTTTCTAGTAGTGTTTTGAATAATTGTGGTTATAAACAAGTGATTGAATCTGATAAGTTTGTTTTATCTAAACATGGTGTGTTTATTGGTTTTGGTTATTTGTGCAATCAAATGTCCAGGCTTAATATTGTTCATGATATTGCTAATTCTGCTTTTATGTCAACCTCTAAACTTAATGATTCAACCTTATGGCATGCTAGACTTGGCCATGTAAACATTAAGAGAATGCAAGATATGTCCAAGGATGGGTTAATTCCAGCCTTTGATATGGACACTGAAAAGTGTAAAACTTGTATGATGAACAAAATAACTAAGAAACCTTTTCAAAGTGTAAAACGTGAAACAAAAGTGTTGGAACTGATTCATAGTGACCTATGTGATTTACATGCTACTCCCTCTTTGGGGAATAAGAAATACTTTGTGACTTTTATTAATGATGCTTCTAGGTTTTGTTATGTTTATTTGTTATATACTAAGGATGAAGCATTAGATAAATTTAAAGTATTTAAAACTGAAGTTGAATTGCAACAAAGGTCCCTAATCAAAAGATTCAGGACTGATAGGGGAGGTGAATACATGGATACTTTGTATTTTTAGTCTATTGGTATAATCCATGAAACAACTGCTCCCTATACTCCTCAGCAAAATGGTATTTCTGAAAGGAAAAACAGGGTGTTGAAGGAGATGGTTAATTCCATGTTGTCCTATTCAGGGCTGAGTCAAGGATTCTGGGGTGAAGCTATGTTTACAGCTTGCTATTTACTAAATAGGGTTCCAAATAAAAGGAACAAGATAACCCCTTATGAACTCTGGACTAAAAGAAAACCCAACCTAAACTTTCTCAGGGTTTAGGGTTATAGGGCTGTTGTAAGACTCCCTGATCCAAAGCTGAAAACTTTGGGTGAAAGAGGCATTGAATGCATCTTTTTTGGATATGCTGAGCATTCCGAGGCATATAGGTTCTATGTTATTGAACCTAATGAGTCTGTTTCAATTAACTCAATAATTGAATCAAGGGATGCACTTTTTGATGAGAATAGATTCTCATCAGTCCCTAAACCAAATCAAAGGATTCCGAATGGAACTGAAGATATTGGTGTTTCATAAGTCTCTGATGAGGTTGTGGAACAACAACATGAACCTGAGCTCAGAAGAAGCAAAAGGGTTAGGACTCCAAAGTCATTTGGACCTGAGTTTCAATTATATTTGATTGAAGGAACAAGGGATGAGGTCTCTGACCAATACTCCTATTGCTTCATTGTTGAGGATGAGCCCAAAACATTTGAAGAAGCAATGAAGTCCCAGGATGTTTGTTAGGAATACGTTTTTCATATAGAAGACTCGGTCACCCCGAGTATTGTTCAGGATAATGTAGCTCGTAGTATTTATCATATTAGTTAGTACGTAGACTAGTATTAGTTAGTATTTGTGGAGTCGGGTCGGGTCTTTACCCACTGTCAGCTCNGATTCATAGTGATCTATGTGATTTACATGCTACTCCCTCTTTGGGGAATAAGAAATACTTTGTGACTTTTATTAATGATGCTTCTAGGTTTTGTTATGTTTATTTGTTATATACTAAGGATGAAGCATTAGATAAATTTAAAGTATTTAAAACTGAAGTTGAATTGCAACAAAGGTCCCTAATCAAAAGATTCAGGACTGATAGGGGAGGTGAATACATGGATACTTTGTATTTTTAGTCTATTGGTATAATCCATGAAACAACTGCTCCCTATACTCCTCAGCAAAATGGTATTTCTGAAAGGAAAAACAGGGTGTTGAAGGAGATGGTTAATTCCATGTTGTCCTATTCAGGGCTGAGTCAAGGATTCTGGGGTGAAGCTATGTTTACAGCTTGCTATTTACTAAATAGGGTTCCAAATAAAAGGAACAAGATAACCCCTTATGAACTCTGGACTAAAAGAAAACCCAACCTAAACTTTCTCAGGGTTTAGGGTTATAGGGCTGTTGTAAGACTCCCTGATCCAAAGCTGAAAACTTTGGGTGAAAGAGGCATTGAATGCATCTTTTTTGGATATGCTGAGCATTCCGAGGCATATAGGTTCTATGTTATTGAACCTAATGAGTCTGTTTCAATTAACTCAATAATTGAATCAAGGGATGCACTTTTTGATGAGAATAGATTCTCATCAGTCCCTAAACCAAATCAAAGGATTCCGAATGGAACTGAAGATATTGGTGTTTCATAAGTCTCTGATGAGGTTGTGGAACAACAACATGAACCTGAGCTCAGAAGAAGCAAAAGGGTTAGGACTCCAAAGTCATTTGGACCTGAGTTTCAATTATATTTGATTGAAGGAACAAGGGATGAGGTCTCTGACCAATACTCCTATTGCTTCATTGTTGAGGATGAGCCCAAAACATTTGAAGAAGCAATGAAGTCCCAGGATGTTTGTTAGGAATACGTTTTTCATATAGAAGACTCGGTCACCCCGAGTATTGTTCAGGATAATGTAGCTCGTAGTATTTATCATATTAGTTAGTACGTAGACTAGTATTAGTTAGTATTTGTGGAGTCGGGTCGGGTCTTTACCCACTGTCAGCTCGATCCACGGCCTAGTAGAGGCATATATCAAGTTGTAAGTATAAATACCCCTCACCTAGCAAGGGTGAGGGTTGGAGCTTTCATTACAATCTAATACATATCAAGTTTACTCTCTTTCTCTCTCTAGAAAGTTTCCCATCTTCTTCTTCCTCTCTCTAAAACCAACGAACCAAAAACCACCATGGAATCATGTTTGTGACTTAATGTGTATCCTATAATTGGTATCAAGAGCCATGGTTTCATCTTAGGGCCTTGAATATTCGGATTTCGTGTGGTTTTCTTTGGTTTTTTGTTGGTTAGTTTAGTTAACTAGGAAACCATCTTGGTTTGATCTTATTTGTATTACATGAAGTGTTTTGGGTGTACTTTAGTGATTAGTGGTGTTATATTTACTTAGTTCTTCAGTTGGATAGGCTTTATCTTTCGTTAGTGTGAAGATTTGAAGGTGTTTGTGGCGTTTTTCTTGGTAGCGATTACCTCCACGTTTGGTGTTCTTCGTAGTGATTAGCTCTAGCGTTTAGTGAGATTTTGCTATTTTTGGACAACTGGACAAAATTGTTAGATAGCGACTGGTTTGTATTTTTGTGGTAGCGATTAGTTTGTTGCGTCTTTTAGTGGTTAGCGATTAACTAAATTCAGCGATTAGCTTTTTAGCGATTTGCTGTCTTTAGCGATTATCTCATCTAGCGATTAGCCCTCAGCAGCGATTAACTCTTGACTAGCGATTACCTAAATCCAGCGATTAGCTTTTTAGCGATTTGCTGTTTTTAGCGATTACCTCATCCAGCGATTAGCTTTTTAGCGATTGGCTGTGTGTAGCGATTATCTCTATTTTAGCGATTATCCCTATTCTAGCGATTATCTCGATTTCAGCGATTATCTCTATATTAGCGATTATCTCTATTTTTAGCGATTATCTCTATTGGTCAGCGATTAGCTCTAGCGATTTGGTGGCGTTTGGCGATTTGCTAAAGTTGCAATTTGATCAAAGTTGACTTTTTACGTCAAAACTTCAAGCGGCCATAACTTTTGAACCGTAACTCCGTTTTTAGCGAAATACCTGTCAAAACGACCGGAACGGGCTGAATCACCTCCGAAGTGAAGTTATTGAGGTTTTAAGTTTTCTGACCATAATTTCACCATTACAACTTGCATCAACCGAACCAAATCACACTGCTGGTTGATAACTCACTACTAGGGGATCAAGTTGTTGTGATTTGAGAATTGTTGCAATTTAAGTTGTTGCAACTTGTCCAATTACAATCTGACATTGCGAGTTGATTCTTGCAATTTGACTAATTGTGATTTGACTTGGTGTGATTTGACTCGTTGTGACATGACTTAGGTAACTTACTGTACCTTGAAAAGTTTATCATTTCACACTCAATCACTAAAGCACTCAGCATCATTTCACGGTTTCTTTTGTTGACTTTAGTAAAATCCCGCGAAAGAATTGATTTCTCGGTTTAAGTCACAAGAGCTGTAAAATCCCGTTTAAGATTACATCATGGCAAGCACTACTTCAACTGATGATATCCAAGTTGCCGGGTCCGATACTCGCCCTGCTATCCAAGCTGTAACTCCTTTTTCAACTGACAATTTGTCGTCTGCAATCTCATCACCACAACAATCTGGTCCCTACAACTCATCCATCATATCTGGGGTACTAAAGTTATATGATACATGTACAAGGATTGAGGAACCGAAGATTCCCAACGAAGTACATTAGACTAATGTTGCCAAGTCAGATGATGTTGAATTGGAAAATATCAATGTTATCCAAATTGAGCAACATGTGAATGACAACAAAGAAACTGATGTATCTAGTGAAGCATCTTCAGCTGTATGTGATGATAATGTAATGCATGAACAAAAGATTCCCAATGTAGTACAACAAACAAACGTTGTGGAATTAAATACTGCTGATATGGGAAATAGCAATGTTATCCCATATGAACAATATGTGAAACACAACGTCGAGTCTGTTGTACCAAGTGATGCATCTTCTGGTGATAACAATGTGTGTGAATTGGATGAATACACTGCTATTGTACCTGATGATACCTTGACTAATAGGATTAATATTCTTAAAGAGCAGGTTACTATTTATCAACAACGTGCAAAATTTGAGCTAACCGAACGTGAACAGAAAATGGATTGGCAGATGTGTACATATATAACTGAAAGAAACTTAAAGAAAGAAGCATTAAGAATGGAGATAAAATCTTTACAAAATCAAATTGATCAAACTGTTAAACAAAAACAGGAGATTCAGGAAAGTGTAACTGCACTAAAACTTGATTTTCAAAGTAAAGAAGCTAAGCTCTTAAATGATTTTTCCAATCTTAAAGTGCTAAAGAACAAGCTTGAAAATAAGTTGTACACACAAGGCCAAACCAGTCAAACTGCTCAAATGATACAAAAGCACATTAAGTTGCGAGATGAACATAGCAGTAAGGATTTAGGAGTGCCTAAAACTAACTTCCTTAGGAGTGTTAGTGCCATTCAACCTGCCTTGTATGATGCTAATGTGATGCTTAAACCTAATCATGCCCCCCTGATGTGTCATCTACTGAGGAAACTGATGAGATAGAATCTGTCAATAGAGAGAGATTAGAGAATAAAATGAAGGATCCCAAGTGCATTAAAAAANAGATGAACATAGCAGTAAGGATTTAGGAGTGCCTAAAACTAACTTCCTTAGGAGTGTTAGTGCCATTCAACCTGCCTTGTATGATGCTAATGTGATGCTTAAACCTAATCATGCCCCCCTGATGTGTCATCTACTGAGGAAACTGATGAGATAGAATCTGTCAATAGAGAGAGATTAGAGAATAAAATGAAGGATCCCAAGTGCATTAAAAAACGTGTCAACATCAAACCTCACAATTACTATGAACAGAATCGATTGACTGTTTTTGCACCCCAAACTAAGTTAACACCAGAGCAGATATTTTGGTCCTTAGACATTGAGAAAATGAAAGCTGAAGAACTTAAGGCCAAAACTCCTCAAAAAGTTGCTACCCCAACGGTGTATCCTCCCAATACACCGATGCACCTGGTTCAGTTAGCGCTTCCCACACAATGTAAAACTCTTATTACCATCTACGTTCTTTGTCAAATGTTTGCTGATTTTGATAAAACATGTAAAAAGAGAATTACGCCAACGGGGATAACTGAGGGTGAAAGGAGTTTTGAAAATGAAAGAGTGTTACTTAACTGAAGTCATCCCATTTTTTAAACTCATCAAAGAACACTTTGAGGGCATGCAAAAGTCCCTTGAAATTGAACTAAAAGAAATGAAAGAAGTGTTTAAAAATGTGGAAAATGAGGGAAAACAAATTGCTATAGATCTTCAATATAGTGAAATTGCAAGGAAGAATGCTCTTATCATGAATGATACTTTGATTGCTAAATGCATTGCACAAGATGTCTTTATATTGCTACTGGTTCTTCATTAATTGCTTGTCAATTTCATGAAATGTCTGTGCTTTGAATGTTTTCCAGAATCATGTTGTTGAGCTTGAGGGGGAGAATTTAAAATTGCGTGAGAAAATTCAAAAAGATGACCATGATAACATGGTCAGGCATTTGTCAAAACTAGAGGTTGATAATCTTAATCTGCAATTAAAGTGTCAACATTTAGAAGAAAGAATTAAAACCTCAAATGCCAAGAAATCTTCGGATGCTCCTGAATTTGATGCATATTTTGAATTAGCCAAACGGGATGAAAAAATTCAAGCTCAAACTAACACGATTCGAAAATTGAGGGCCCAAATTGCCCAACTAAAGCCTAACAAGAGTGATGTGATAGGCACCCAAAACCCACAGTCTCTAGATTCTCAGAATTTTCACTTTCAAGACATCATCAACAAACTGCAATATGAAAATGATTGTTTTCAAACTGAAAATTCAAAAGTCAAACAGCATTACAATGAGTTATATGATTCAATTAAGATCACACGTGATAAAAACAATGAAAAGATAACTTCTTTGCTTAAAGGGAATGAGAATCTAAAGACTCAGGTGAAAGGGAAAACGCCAATCATCACTAGTGATAATGTTGTTCTAAAGGTTTCTGCTTGTAAGAAATATGATGTTGATGCTGTGAATATCCCGCTTCCTCTTAGGAATAATAGGCCTGCTCATTATGTTTATCTTACGTATCTTAAGGATTGTCTTGACATGCTTCGTGAGACCGTAGAAGAGGATAGGATAGTGAAACCACTAGATAGTGCTGTTGTAGATGCCTGCTTCCTCACTAAACGATCTCAGGAACTCTTAGAATGCGTAATTGGCGCATGTCCTAAGATTGATAACAAGCGAGATAGGTTTACTGCTTCATCCTCTATATCTAAGAACAAGCATGTAACCTTTGAGGTACCCTTGGAAACTTCAGATCCCAACACATCAAAACATGTTCAGCAATCGGAAGTGAAAGGGACTAAGATTCCCATCAGTCCTTCTACAGGAGCTAATAATGAAACTAAAGCTAGCAAGTCAAAACCTAGGCAAAATATAAGGAAAGATAGGACCTCTCCAGCTAAAAGTGTTCCTAAGAAGAAAGTAGAAGACCACATGAGGAACAATAAGTCTGATTTGAGCAAAAAGAATCATAATTCAAACTCTAATTCACTTTGCAAAACATGTAATGAATGCTTAATTTCGGGTAATCATGATAAATGTGTTGAGAAATTTTTGAAGTCATCCAATAAAACCCCAGTTAAGAAAGTTTGGAGAGCTAGACAAATTAAGAAAATTTGGAAAACAACTGGAAATCTGTTTACTAATGTTGGTTATCAATGGAAGCCCACTGGAAGGAAATTCACTTTTGGAGTACAGTGCCCTTTAACTAGGATAGCTAACTCTAAAGTAGTGCCTATTAAGGAATGGAAGCCAACTGGTAGAACTTTCCCTTTAGAAACTCAATGTCCTTTAACTAGGCCCATTGCATCTGCTAGTGAAATTTCCGCCATTGAAACAAATGCGCCTAAGGCCTCAGTTGCTCCAGAATTTGTTTTCACAAACCAACTGGAACCCAACTTAAATTGGGGATCCGGCACTCCAAATTCTCTTCTTTCGTCTGTTTTCAAATGCAGGTCGTACAAATCGTCCCTCGACATTTGGACTCAGGCTGCTCATAAAATATGATCGGGGATCGCTCAGGGCTCAAGAATTTCGTGAATAAGTTTATCGGGACAGTTAGATTCGGGAACTACCATTTTGGGGCAATTATGGGTTATAGATATTATGTCTTTGGTGACTGTGGAATTTTCAGGGTATACTACGTGGAAGGACTTGGGCATAACTTGTTATCTGTTGGTCAATTTTGTGATTCCAATCTCGAAGTGGCTTTCAGTAAACATACTTTGTCAGAGAATTGGATGGTGTTGATTTTCTTAAAGGCAGTCGTGTCACTAACTTGTACACCATCTCTATTTGAAGACATGATGCGGTCCTATCATATTTGCTTGTTGTTTAAGGCCTCAAAGAACAAATCATGGCTATGGCACCGATGGTTAAATCACTTGAACTTTGGTACCATCAATGATTTTGTTCGCAAGGATTTTGTACGAGGTCTACCCAGTCTAAAGTTCGAAAAGGATCATCGTTGTTCGGCTTGTCCACTGGGCAAAAGCAAGAAGCATACCCACCAACCCAAAACTGTCAACACCATCATGGAAGTTATTCACATCCTTCACATGGATCTATGCAAATCAATGAGAGTGCAGAGAATAAATGGGAAGTAATAAACTCTAGTTGTCGTTGACGACTACTGTCGGTTTACATGGGTGAAAATTTTGAGAACCAAGGATGAAACTCCAGAGGTATCTTCAAACTGATCAAATAATTGCAAGTGNTCTATGCAAATCAATGAGAGTGCAGAGAATAAATGGGAAGTAATAAACTCTAGTTGTCGTTGACGACTACTGTCGGTTTACATGGGTGAAAATTTTGAGAACCAAGGATGAAACTCCAGAGGTTATCTTCAAACTGATCAAATAATTGCAAGTGAGACTCAACAAAACTGTCAGAATCATCCTCACCGATAGTGGAACTGAGTTTGTTAGTAAACAGCTCATTCAAAATTATGAAAGTATTGGCATCACTCTCCAGATAAGTGTTCCACGCACTCCTCGGCAGAACGGCGATGTTGAAAGACAAAATCGTACTCTTGAGGAAGCTGCAAGATTCTTGCTGATACTTTCTAAGGTTCCGATGTTTCTTTGGGTAGAGGCCATTGCTACTGATGTTACACCCAAAACCGATCCTTGATACATACTCTCCACAACAAAACTCCATATTAGCTGATACATGGAAAGAAACCAGATCTTTTTTTTTTCTTCAAGTGTTCAGTGCTCCATGCTATCTGACAAATGATAGTCAAGATCTGGGAAAACTTAAAGCTAAAGTAGTCATTGTATTCTTCGTAGGGTATGCACCAAATCGCAAGGGATACCGAATCTACAACTAACGAACCCAAAAATTTTGGAAACCATTCACGTGTCATTCGATGAGCTGGCTGAGCAAACGGCTCCTGCACACATCAGTTCACGACCCGCATATAAACTTTTGTCCTCTGAACCAATCAGTTCAGGTCTTGTACAGTATCCCACTCTTGCATGTACCTTATGTACCACCTACCGGTAAGGATTTGGAGATCTTGTTTGATCCAATGGTTGATGAACATTTTGAGCCGCCAACTATTGATACACTGGTACCACCAGCTGTCGCAGCTCATGCTCTAAATGATCTAAATGGTCCATCTTTTCCTATTTCAGTTGCTCAAGATGCTCCATCAGCAGTCACTCACCATCATAATTATACATTCAATCTCCTTCCGTACATCAAGGCACTGCAGTCAACAATTCTTTTGAAGTAAATCCATTTGCTTCACCTAATGATGCTCCATTCAAAAACACATTTGCTCCTGAATCTTCATCTGAGGCATCTTCTTCAGGAGATCTTAACACGGTTACATCAGTTTCCTACCCACAACCACATGATCATCACTGATAATGGACCAATAACCATCCGATTGTGAACATTATTGGAATCCTTCTCAACCAGTGTCCACACGAAGGCAACTTGACACACATGCCTTGTGGTGCTTTTATAATTCCGTACTATCCAAAGTTGAGCCCAAAGATTTCAAGATTGCTATATCAGACGACTGTTTGTTTAATACGATGCAAGAAGAAATTCATGAGTTCTATCGACTTGAAGTATGGGAATTGGTACCACCTCCAGATGGTGCAATGATTATAGCTCTTAAGTGGATCTTCAAAGTGAAACTTGATGAGCATGATGACATTCTGAATACAAGGCAAGGCTTGTTGCTAAGGGATATCGTCAAAAGGAAGGCATTGATTTTGAGGAATCTTTCGCTCCGGTTGTTTGTATTGAAGCTATCTGAATATTTCTCGCCAATGCTGCAAGTCAGAACTTGACGGTCTATCAAATGGATGTAAAAATTGCATTTCTAAATGGAGAGCTGAATGAAGTTGTTTATGTCAGTCAACTTGAAGGATTTGTGGATCTTGATCGTCCTACCCATGTCTACCGTCTGAAAAGAGCTCTATATGGCCTAAAGCAGGCGCCTAGGGCATGGTACAATATACTGTCAATGTTTCTCCTTGCAAATGGATTCTCCAAAGGTGTGGTGAAACTAGTTGAGAATGGTGTGGTGGAACTACACTTCGTGAGGACAGAGTTTCAGCTGGCAGATTTCTTCACTAAGGCACTCCCGGGAGAACGGTTTCAATTTATTCTCCCGTGTCTTGGTATGAAGAGTCTTACACCAGAATCTCTCAATAGTCTTCAGGAAGAGAATGAAGATTAATGGATTCGCTTCACATATCATTGTATATATTTTATAAAACCAAAAAGAAAATACAAAAATATAAAAACTATAAAAACCATAAAAAAATCTGAAAAACACAAAAATACCAAAAATAATTCTTCTTTAGGCATGTCTTCTGTTTATCGATAACATTTACGGTTCTAGAAATGTCATTCAATAATGGCACGGAACTTTAAATGAAGCTCGAGCAGAAGTTATAATAAATGGTTAAAACATGTCTTGATGGCTTGCTATTACTTCAGATAGCAACCCATTTTTCAAAATGAGGAAAACACGTCGCCAAAAAGACGGTTGTTCCTAACAACGGATGAAGTTCATCCGGGCATGGATTACTTTACATCCGTGCACTCTCGATCTGATGTACGATTCAGTGCATCATTTCTTGAAAAAGAAGAGAAGTCTTCTTTCATCCCAAAATCTCTCTCATCTATGATTCTTCAAGAGAGTTTTTGTGGTTTACAAGGTGGCTATTGGACTTAAATTTTCACAAATACTTGCCGCTCAATGTAGTGACTATAGCTCTTTAAATAGAAAACGGGTCATTAATTGAGGGGGAGTGTATTTGCTCAAAATTTCTGCACCTTTCTAAACTTTTTGCACCAGCAGCAGTGAATAAGTGTCTCAAAAAATATGTACATGTTCAAATTTGACCACATTTTCTCCTATGTTTTTTAACTCATTTAAATCAATTGGGATCACAAAATCTCAAATGATTTGAAATTTTTTGATCGGGGGAGAGAATGTGATTTAAATATGAATCTGATTTAAAATGTGATGTTTTTGGACTTAAATGTAAAGCTCTCCCATATGTGCTAAACTCTTTGGTATACCAATGCACATATTGAGGGGGAGCAAAATGGCTTGTGGTGAATAAAAAGATTTGGCATCTCATGTGAGCATGACTCAAAATTGACTCATGAATTGACGAAACACAAATGTTTGTATTCGAAAGGATTTATCCAAGTAGAAAGAACGACATTATTCCCCGAGAGAACGATCAATCCCCCGGTACTTGCCACTTCACTATACTACATCGGTCAGGTACACTGCCTGGTGGGGATTGCAAGCTTCTCAAGATCCCTTAAGAGGTAAAACCTACTGCGTAGGTCGCAAACCACGCATCAGTTTTCCATTTTCGTTGTTATTTTTCTGATATTTTAAGAACCTATCCTACTGATGCTTTTGTGGTGATTTCAGGAGAAGGGAGAAGAAACAGAAACAATGACGAAAATTATAACCATGGAGGAATGCATAAATAAAACCCGTCCGGATAATCACTCAAGAATTTTTAGAACAAGGCCGAATGGGAACAACTGGTTTGTTGTGAGAGGTCAATTTCTCAAATCACAAGCCCCACTTTTACTCATTTTATACTCACTTTATAAACTTGGGGTGAGAAACATGCTTGCTTTTAAGACCGTTAGTTTCTTCGGGAAGCGCGAGTGCTATAAATAGAACTATTCGGGTGAATCTCCTGTCCTGGATGGTCGCGCCAACCTGTCGGACGTATACCATGTTAGAACTTGGGTATGGCGGGTTATACACTTGCGGGGCTTTTTTACTTATGCAATTATTTGCATGCTATAACTATCGTAGTTTCAGTTCATGTGACTTAGTGCAATTGTAATACTTTTTGTATGACATTATATTCGTTGTAATGTTCATATGCTCGAAAATCTCGTGGTCCACAATACCAATTTACTTAATGCAAATCATTACTAGTAAACATTTCAAGATACGAAATGGTCTCATTTACTTTTCCTGACGCTCTGAGTGAAGAAGTGGCTACTAATACTTTACTTGATATTGTATGCGTACAATAATCACTTTCGAAAACCTTGTGATCCGCAATACTAATTTTACTTAATGGTAAACATTTACCTTCATGACATTATGGGTGACACAATGATCACAAAACCTTCTTTTGAATTCATAATACTTTTACTCTACATTGTTAATTATACAAACCTATGAACTCACCAACTTTATGTTGACACTTTTTGCATGTATTTCTTAGGTCCGTAATCGCATCAGCAGAATCCAGAAATCAGCAGTATTGATCAGCAGAAATACATAAGCATACCAGCACAAAGTGTAAGAAGATGGTCAAGTATATTAACAATAAGCTTCCCCTTAAAAGTATACTTGCCATCTCTTGAATCCAGTAGGCTCCATGGAGTGATCACTGATGAAGAAAATCAACTATAACTGATTTGATGAAGAAATGGAATTTCCCAACCTTGCCTCTTATGTCTTGCACTATCCACATGACTTCAAACTCATAAAATATGAGTAGTGAAAATCAAGCCTCTTGACAAACTACTCATTGATTTATCCAATGAGACACTGAGCACAAATAACGTAACTCCTTCAAGTGATAGCAAATGTACGCATTAAGCACAATAAGATGGATCATACCCCTTCACTAGAGTCATCAAGTCTTCATCGCCATACAAACCAAGCAAGTTATCTTAAAAAGCTGTTGATCCCTTTAAGATATGATAAGAACACAATACTTGGGAAAATCAATTACAACATCAAAAAAGCAATAATCAAATGTCTTCGTCAAGTAATCTTCTCAACAAAATGATGATGGTTGATAACTCTGTCATCCCTAAAAATTAGTAATCTCACATGACTAGTAGGAACCAAAACCGACCAAAGAACAAGTATACAACAAGTCAGCAGGAACCATAAAGAAGTCAGCAAGAACCATCAGTAGAAACAACCAAGAGGAACCGAATGTTATCAGCAGCAACAATTAAGTGTATCAGTAGGAACCAAAATTCAACATCAGCAGAAACAAGATAATGAGCTGTAGGAACCAACCAGTAGCAACAATCATGTGCAGCAGCATAAACAAATCACATCAGTATACTTTTCAAGCCAAAACCAAACTCTCCCTTGTATCATATAATACCAAGCCATTATTTGCATAAGACAATGCAGCAGCAACAAATAAGTGTAGAATTACTCAGTCACTATACGACAATCTCCATCAATTTGTGAAGCCCGTATCAGTACAAACCAATATCAACCCTATAATAAAATAGTACCAATCACGAATCACCAAACCATGACAAATCAGTTCAGACCCACGAACATATCTAATACTCATCGACCCCACAACCGAATAAAATAATCCATTATCTCATACCTGCCCCATGTGGTATCAACAGCACCAACAGCTATGAATAACAGCTAGACGACAAACTTTTTCAAAAGACAACGACATAAATTAATCGACCCTCTTGCAAAACTCCTCTTCAGCCAATCGAAATTAAATAATGAAGTTTGCATCAGTATGAGAAAGCGACAACTCACACAAGAAATATAAGTCTCACTTCAAATATGCAGTACACGACAAAGCAGATCCAATTGCTAGCACTAACCCATTAATTTAATATAATAATCAAAACATTCATCACTCCACATGCTATTCTCGAACAATATTCTAATTGACCAAAAATTCACCGTCCCATGTATAATCAATGAATTAGTCAAATAAAAAAAATAATGATTAATACCGACCAATTGATTGTAGCAATAAATCTCGACCAAATCTGCTCCTCCAATAAATTCATTTGACACTAACCCCACTTGCCATTAATTCACCGACCCATTAATTTCATTCACTAGTACTTAGGATAAATTAACCAATTTGATAATCATTATAGAAACCGGCACCATGATAAATAAGCAAAGATAATACGATGTTACCTTTGTCGCCAAGCGAATAAACAGCTGCAGCAATACTACGAAACCTTTATTAACACTGCTTTTGCTCTTTACCAGATCTGCTCTTTCTTTGAAACTGCTCCTCGACCAAAAACACGAACATGAAAACCTTGAAACCCTAGATATCAAGAGCCACCCTCTCTGATACCAATTGTGAAGAATCGTTTAAGCCCATCTAGGATATAGTAATAATGATTTGCACAGCGGAATAATAATAAGAACAATCAAAATTACTAACAAGGTTTTCTTTATTAAGTATAAAATAAACTACTACTACTAAACTACTACTACACACTCTATGCGTTTGCTAGACTCTCATTCAAGAGACTGTGAATTAATGAGATACTAATAACCAACGCCCTACCTCCCTTTATATAATAGAGAGGCTAGGGTTTACATAAAAACCTAGCTTACTATGAAAGCTAACTAAATATTTCATCTTAGGTCCTCATTGTTTCTTCTTTCTTCATTCTTCATTCTTCTCGTTGGTTTTGTAATTATCAAATCTGTAATTCCCAACAAGGACCCTTTTTGCAAAGTTCTAAAACCTTAGGATAGAAAGTATAATAAGTTATAAACTTAAAAGGACTAGTTTTGCAAATATTATAAAGTTATGGGTATAAAAGGTAAATATTGAAAGTTAGTATAGTTTATCATTCTTGCCATTTCTCTAAAATAAATAAGTATAGGGACTAAATGTGCAAAAGTTAGGAAATTATATGCTTAAATGTTATAAGTTTATAAGTATAGGGTAGAAAGTGTAAATATATAAACTTGAAGGGTATAAATGGACTATTTTCATATAAGTATAAAACCTATTTTAAGTTAGAAGCATAACACAATACTAGGGAGCTTTATGCGAGGGGTATCATGTGGATATTTCGTTTTGACGAGTTTGCTGGGTTTACGATTTAAAGTGCCCTGGCTCCTCAAACGATTATTGCATGACCTCTGAGTTATGATGGCCCGAACGGTGTTATGTTATAACTAAACCTAATAACAATATAACTCAATAGTAGGGAGCTTCGTGTGAGGAGTATTAACTTCTGAATTATGATGGCCCAAACGGTATTATGTTGATAACATAATAGAATAGTAGGGAGCTTTATGTGAGGAGTCATATACTTCTGAATTACGATGGCCCGAACGGTGTTATGTTATATTTAGAAACTTTAAGAGTGATTACTTAAAAACCTAGACTAAGACTTGACATACACACACACTTACACCACCCTCAGGATACATGAGTAAGCTGTCTAAACCCTACTTTACTTACCTTAAGACCCAGGTGAGTTTTCATAGCCTCACTTTTAAATGTTTTACAACCCTGTGAGGGGGACACTTGCTTTAAACCGAATACAAGTTGTAATACCCCGTAATTTACCTAGTCATTAATTATCGCTAAACACGAAGTAATTTATTATGAAGGTTTAATTAGCCATTTTCATTTTTAAGTTTTTTTACAACTACGAATGATTTCATCAACTAATTATGTGACGTAACTCACATTTAATGCAAACGACACTGCACGCGTATTAACACTACATTAAGTAATGACTTAGGTCCAATGATTATTTTTTTTTCGGAGTCAATAACTTTGCGTTTATTTTATTTTTTAAAAAAAAACATTCACAAAAATGTATTCTTCACATCTTTCTCAAAAACGCCAAACCAAGGTACCGCGACTACTTTTAATGCTTAACAGCACTAGACCGGGCATGGTCCACATCAAACTACTACATTACGACTCTAATAGAGTTATTTTATATATCTTGGCATTTTATTTTCCTAGTCTCACAATAAACACGTATAAAGTGCATTTTAGGTCACGCGTGCACGGTTTTAGCACCAAACCGACCAAGTAATTAATCATAGCTCACACCACTACTCAATACTTATAAAACTTATAAAATTTTCATCCCTCCTAAGTCTAAAAACCGACCACACCCTTAAAAGTCCAAACCATGTTTTTATGCACGTTTTTATACACACGTTTTTATGCACGGTTTTACACACGTTTTTAAAATATTTCAATACATACATTTTTATACGTTTTCGTCTGTTTTTTTACGTTTTCGCCCTTTTTTTACGTTTTTGTTCATTTTTTTACGTTTTCGCCCTTTTTTTACGTTTTCGTCTGTTTTTTTACGTTTTCGTCTGTTTTTTTACGTTTTCGCCCTATTTTTTATGTTTTCGTCTGTTTTTTTACGTTTTTGCCCGTTNATAAAAACATGCATAAAAACGTGTATAAAAACGTGTGTATAAACGTGTATAAAAAGGTGTATAAAAACGTGTATAAAAATATGTGCAAAAACTTGTAAAAAACGTACGTAAATTTTAAAAATAATAAAAGTCGTCTAACTTGTTACTTTTTGTCATTGTATGTAGCCATTATAAACGATCGTTAGTCTAAAGGACTAATATTGCAATGATGACCCTAACGATCGTTAGTTTAACCTGCCCCAGCAAGTCAAACAGGTCACCGCTACACGCAATGAACGGATTTTGCAAGTTCATTGACAGATTGGGGAAAAAAAAAAGAAGGCTACATACAATGGTAAAAAGTGACAAGTTAAATACATTTTAGGTAATTTGCCCAAAGTGAAATCATTTATATTTATTTATTTATTTATTTTATTTTTTTTTTTTTTTGTTTTTTGTTTTTGTTTCTTTTAAGCTGTCGACAAACAAACCCATTTTATTTTATTATCTTCACAAAACAAAAGATACTTGGTTCTTAGCTCCATTTAGACACACACCTTTTGCATGCCTTAGGAAGTCATAGTCAAACTTTCCCTTCCTCTCTTTTTTAAGCTGTTCGAAGCATAGAGCAAGCACAAAGCCATTCTTTCTTTTCTTTCTCTTTTTCAACTTTACAAAACAAAGTCAGTGCAGAGGATTTGGTGCTCTTGGAGCTTACTTTGGGTTATTTGGATTAGATTTTTGTCTTGGGTGGTTTTGGTGTTCTTGGTCACTCCCTATTCGGATCACACACTAACTTTTGTAAGAAATTCTTAAAACTCAATCTCTTTATTTTTGAATTAATATTATAGTTAAGATGTTTAAAATAATATATGAGTTAAGATGTTATAATTTTTAAAAGTACAACTTGTTCTGAAATTCATGTATGGTTCGAACATACATACATAAAGATTTAAAATTTTGCTTGAAGGCTTGTGTGGCATAAAAAGACTTGTGTTGCACTAATTAACAAAAGGAAAATAAGGCTTAGCCTATTTTTAAGCAAATTCGACATGTACGAATTTTTATGAGCTTAAGATGCAATTTTTGGTTTTAAATAAACTAAGGAATTATAGATGTAAAGTAAAACATCAATTTTGGCTCAAAGAGGAAAATGCTTATTTGCTTATCTAACTTATTAGCTTATATGGTTTTGACCTCGGGTTGTTGGACGATAAGGTATCGAGCTATAAATTTCTTGTTGGTCGAATGGGATTGGGCCGAGATCCCAAGGAGAGGGTGTCTTGGTTTGTTTATTTTTGACCACCCGAACCCAATACTTGTTTTCACGTCACGTACTTATTTCGTAAATCTCATTGCTTATTGGAATCAGGTTCAGGGCATGTTTAAGTATTTAAAAAGATAAAATGAATCCGTTTCTTTTGATCACCAATAACTTTTGAATTTTTCCAATTGTCCGAAGTTGCTTTACTACTTTTATGTTTTCTTTTGATAAATTGTTCTATACTTTACTTGTATTGCAATAAAGTATAACATTTCAATTTGCTCTAGATTGAAATCTTTTTGTTAGTACTAGTGACTCTTCATAATGACTATGTACGAACGGGCCATGCCCAATTTTTATAAAAATTCTATATTTAGCTACTTTTCTAAATAAACCGACTAAGAGACGAGAACAAAATATTACATTTTCCCACTGACTATTTTATCTTCATTAACTTAAAC
>LBNU01010405.1:55386-67182 GCA_014162995.1 Artemisia annua
CATGGTTTGATGGTCATATGAATCATTATAATTGAATTAAACAACAATTATAACATATGATTCATTAAATAGTACGTAGTTATATGGAAAAAAATAAAGCAAAGAGAAAAAAACGATTGTATGCAACTTTTATCATAATAGTCATTAATTGCTTATGATTCATTAAATTGTAGTCAAATCCGAAGGTTAAAAAATTTATGGTAGGCACTTATAGTAATTAACTGCTTTTCATTGAATCAAATACTACTATACCCCTTTATCAAAATAAATAATTTTTATAATTAATTAAGGTCAAAAGAATCAAATGGGTGTAATCACTTCTCAACCTTCTCAATCTAAAAACCTTCTCAATGGAACTAATATTGTGACAACTGGCAAAATAGGGAACTATTTAAAAACCCGCATTACTTTAAATTTAATGACTTTAAAATAATTATAAGTCTATTCGCGATAAGTTTGTAAACTTTGAATCGTGATTTTTAAATTCGTGGTTTCTATGGAATTTTAATTGGAAATTATAAATTTATGATGGAATAATTGTGGTGATTTATTTTTGGAAATCGTTATTAGGCACTACGTTGACTCCGGCACTAGGATAACCTAACGAATTTAAATGTTTTGAACGTATGGTTTGGTTTACATATTTATTGAACGTATTATGGAATTTTAAATTTTTGGAACGAGCTCGGTTTGAGAAAGTCGAGAGATTTTGAAAAGAGTTACGGGTTGGTCTTGCATGTTATGACTAGCCACCATACCCAACTCTATTAAAACTATTATTATCATCATCATTATTATTATTATTATTATTATTATTATTATTATTATTATTATTATTATTATTATTATTATTATTATTATTATTATTATTATTATTATTATAATTTTTTTTATATAGAGTATATTACAAATCATCCCTTGTGGTTTTCCTGGTTCCCACACAAACACAAAACACCAACACCATCTCTATATCTCTCTCTCTCTCTTGGAAACCCTAGCCGCCGCCCCTTTCTCCGGCAACCACCATCACACCGCCACCCCTACAACCAAAATAACACCACCACATTAACCATCTCATCGAGATCTATCTTTTGGTATAATTCACGCGCCATAAAACCCCCTCTAACACCACGAATCCACCACCACCGCCACCCAAACACCATCTTTTTCATCATTTCTTGTTGGGTTTTTGAAGAAACTTGTTTTTGAGGTCGTTTTGAAGGTGAGTGACCACGAGTTCCAACTCGTGTGTCTCGATGTGTCACCCAATCTGTGGGTACACTAGTTTTTTCTTGTTGGGTTTCATTATAAACTAGTGGGAAATGATATTTTTATGATAATGGAGTGTTTGGTATCCGGGTTTTCATGTTCTTGACGGGTCGAGTAGTAACCGAGAGCTCTAGCTCTCGGCTTGGGTTACTTTTCGAGCCATGATGGCTTTTAGATGAGATTTGGTACTTGGGTTTTGATTTGAGGATGTTTGGGATGTATTTGTGTGATTGTTGTTGTTCTTGTTTATGTGACCGACGACCCAAGGGTCCGTTTGGTTGTTTGGTCGAGCTCATTTGAGCCTAGCCGAGACCCACATGGTCTCGGGTTTGATTGTTGCGGTTCGCGGATGAGCCAAGACTCATGTAGAGCCTCTTGACTCGGGTTCGAATTGGTAAACCGACCCGAGGTTATATATGGTTCGATGTCTTATTGCTATTGTTCATGGTATTGTTCTTGTTGCTATATTATTTTGTTGTTTCATTTGTGGCCAAAAAGGAGTAATAAGGAAGTGTGAATCGGCATTAGAATGACGGAGATAGGACTAGTTGGGTACCGTAGTCGGACCCGATGCTTGTAGTTTGTTTGAGTGGATTGGTTTTGGATTTGACGGGGATTATTATTGATAATATAATTGGACATGTGGACTTTGAGCGACGTCGAGGTCACCTTGACTTTCTAGTCAATGGTTGATTTCGACAACCGCCTTAACTTTGGATTTGGACAATGGACCGAGAAGTGATGACTCGGACTTGTGACTTGTGTATTTTATAACTCGAACGGAATAGAAAAACTCGTAATAACTTATATATCAATATAAACATTCGCTAGGTATATAAATATATATATTATTCTATATATATAATATATATATATATATGATATTATATATCTATATATATAGATATATATATATATAATTATATATATAATACTACTTATAATATTATATATAATTATATAAGTATATATCACTATGTATATATTATAAACGTGGAGTGTCATATAATAATATGTGTACGAATGTGTATATAATAAATAGAATCACGAGAACAAAAGTAATAGAGTTAACGATAAAGTAATTGCTATTAATTTAGTATAATATTGTCCGGAAACTTTATATTAGCACTATCAATAAACATTCCGTTGGTATATATATTTTATATATATAACCTATATAATAATTATACTACTATAATATATATATATATAACTAATAGCTACACACACACACATTATAATATATATATTATTATATATATTATACTATATATAATATATACTATATACTAGTATACCATATATATAACTTATAAAATAAATATATAAAAAATAAAAACAAAAATAATATCATATATATATAGTATATATATACGATATATAGTATATTACGTATCATATGCTATATATAAACGTGTAAACGTAGTGTATATAATACTATAATGTACGAATGTGTATATAATAAATAAGAAATCATGAGAACGAAAGTAATCAGACTTAGCCACCGCAGATAAATATTAGACTATTAATTTAGTATACATATTTTGGGAATTTATTATACTTTTATCGTATGAATAATAAACGAGTTAATCAAAGATTGTTTTGCGTAAATATTTAATGAGCATTTGGAAATAAAGACGAGACGTTGGCGATTATAAAAAAAAGGATACTTTTAGGGCCACTTAACAATCCAAGTTTGCCCCACTTTATTATCGTTGACTATTTATGTTAGTCACGGATGTGGTAGCGCTAAACACCCATCTAAATAATATTTAATTTATTTAGTCGACGGATTAAATAGGAACTTATCATTAGTTATATAGGGGGTTATTATCGGATATTATATCCTACGACGCCTTAGGTCGTGGTAGGAGTTTGGGGATAATAAGTCGATAAATAATTTATGAAGTTTATCGAGTTGACGAATTCGATAAGTTTCGGAAATCTATTTATGAAACTTAAGTAGACCCAAAAGTTTACCATGTAGTACATTATGTGCTATGTGTTTTAGGTACTTTGGGTGTAATCTTGGAATAATATGTTAAGTAAATAAATTATGGAAGGGTATCATGTCGACGGATTTGGTAGACTTCGGTAATTTATTTAAATAATATATTAGGCCAATATTAAACCCGTAGAGGTTATCGTCATATCTTTTGGTTGTGACTTCTTATTTGAGTTGTGTCGACCCTACACCCGCATGGATACGAAACACCAACTCGATACTAACGATACGAGAAATGGATTTTTGGAAAGTAAAAATGGATACTTTCGGGATTGGGAATATTTGATTTTGAGGAAATGATCCTGAAACGAGTTTATATTGTTAGGAAGTGCCGAGTCCATAGTTGCTGTCTTTTGAGTTGTGATACATCTTACCGCTACCGATTTCTTTTGCTGATTTCTGGACTTGAGGTGAGTAATAGCCCCACTTTTACTCTTGAACTTTGTTTTCAATACTTGGGGTGAGAAAACGTGCAAATTGTTTTATGTGGACTATTATCGCTTTTTTCTTTCTTTTAAAACTTGCTATGCGATAGAACTAGAGAGCGAGGCCTAGACTAGACCTAGGTAAGCTGAGGCATGTCGTATCCTTACGCATGTGGGTATGTCGTATCCTTACGCATACAGATAAATTTTGATTTGGTGAATCCCTAAAGTCGTAGCATGGCTCCTTTAGGATGATATATTTGGTGATCATCCCTAAGGTCGTAGCATGGCTCCCTTAGGATGATATTATTTTGGCTATAGTGTGCACCTATAGGATTATGATGGAGCGGAGGGTATCCGCAGGTTTGTTTGTGGCCTAGTCTAGCTAGCAAGCATTTTGCGTATATGTCCACTTGATTTTACTATGAATTTAAACCTATGATCTCACCAGCGAAAGCTTACTTTTAGCGCGTTTTCTCAGGTAATTAAGATTGAAGGAAGATGTATGCTTGGAAGGCGTGGCACGGAAATCTGGTTTACGGATCTATTTTCTAATAACTCTGATATGTATTTGGGGACCTACTTTTATTTCTTTTGGGCCTTACTTTGGTAAACCTGGGATGAATGTAAACTTTTAAAACCCCGTTTGGATGTGTTTTTGTGTATGTTTACTTTATCTCGTTCTATTATGACTTGTGTTGGATACCAATCCCCGTAGCACCCCGAAAGCTTGAATAGTCCTCCGCTGTACCAAATTTTGGGGGTGTTACAGATTGGTATCAGAGCCAAGGTTATAGAGAACTAGGTAATAAACACCTAAACTATAACCAAAATTTTTATAGAAAACGATCCTCGACCAATGCCCGCCAGCCCGCCAAGCCGAAGGATCTTCGATTTATTGAGGTATTATGATGGCATTTTGAGGAATTATATGGCTTAATTGTTTTATAAATGTTTAGTAATGCGGTACTTGAAATCTTTCTTGAAATTATATGATTGGGATTTTATAATGATTTTGATACAATATTTTGAGTTCGCGGTTTAGTTGTTTTGAAACACTTACACCTACCCTACGCCGTTGTCACAGACTATGGCCCCTCCTACGCTCGATGTTACTGAAGATATTCTCGTTGATCCCTTCAGCACAGCACAAATTACCATGGCTCCTGAAACAAACATGTACGAACCTGTGTTGTAGCATACGATGACTCGAGACGTTGAGAGGTGTTGAATGTTTGTTGAGACAAAATATGATTCCAAGTAACTTGTACATTTTACGTTATGTATCAAGTTATACGTTTGTCATCAATCAAAACAAACGAGACCGTATAGATTAAATATCGTAATATTTGCACTAACACGTATTTATTATCAATTTAATAGAAAAATGTGTTTAAGGTGATCGGTGGTGACTAAAAATTTACGTTGGCGTCGTTTGTTATTTGTTTCGTGAATAAAAGTATATTTTTTGGGAGAATCTATTTATAATTACACCGCAAGTCTTTGTTTTGGGCACCTTTTGAAAATACTTAAAAGTGAGGGGCTTAGTTGCAAATTCGGGTATATAACCCTAACCCTAAACCTCTCCCTCACAAATTCATCTTCATAACCACACTCTCCTCTCTCCCTTTGAGCTGCCGCCACCTGCAACCCCTGCCGCCGTGCCACCGCCACGCCTCCAACCTCACCGCCACCACCAAAATACTCACCAACCTTTCCTCTTCCGTTCTTGGTACCACACGCGCCAAGAAAAACCACCACCACCTCTTTTCTTTGTTGATTCGCCGTCAAAAACACCACCACCACCATCGTCTTAACAACTAATCTTGGAGATCTATTGGAGAAACAGTAAGAAAACGCATTTTTACGCGTAGGTTGACTCACCACCGAGTCAACTCGTGGTTATTTTGATGGGTTTTTATTTATTTATGATGAAAACATGTTGGAAAATGGTTTTGTTAAATAAAAACGTGATTAAGAATTTATTTGGTATCCGATTTGTGTCGTGTCTCATGTTTTGTGTTGAGTCATATAGCAGTGAGCTCAAACTCACGGTATTGGTGATGTTCTTGATGTTGTTGTTCAAATCTTTATTTGTGTTTTAGAATTGGTCATATCTTGGAGTCCCTGGGTTGGAGCCGTGAGTTAGGATTTGGAATTTGGTCGTGGTATTGATTTTGACCCTAGGTGCTATTGTTTGATATCGATGTGGAAATGGTAAGACCATGAAGGTCCGTTTGGTGTTGACTATTGGAGAAAGAAAGGACCACGCCGAGACCATTAGGGACTCGGCCAGGATGAGTATTGTTGTTGTTTCTCGAAGTTGTTTAGTTGTTGTTCTAGATTAGGCCGAGAATTTTTGACATTTATGATGTTCAAAGCTGTTGTGGTTGCTTATTGATGTCGTGATGGTTAAGTGGACTAGTTAAAATGGCGAAGTTGTTGTCGAGTCTAGTGGTTGTTTTGACGGATTGGTTGACGGAGATTAGGTTAGACGTGAGCCGTAGTCGGCCACGAGTGAGTAAAGTTGATTGTGAAAATTGAGAATTTAGATATTTATTGTTTTACTTGTGAACCTTGCCACGTCGGTGTCACTTTGACTTTTTAGTCCTAGTTGACTCCGACAATCCCGGGACATGAGCATTAGCTTTATTTTCATTAGTGACACTTGAAAAATTATAATAAGTCGAGAAGTAATGACTCGGACTTGTGACTCGAAACAAATGGTAACTCAAATAAGTGTAACGCGAACTTGGAAATATATATATACCTATATATATTTTTGTGAAAAGGGTAAGAGAATAAGAACAATAAAAAGGTTCTTATATAGAAAATAATGACAAGTAATTTACTTGTTTGTTTTTAGTTAAAACAAAACTAATAATTAAAACGGAAGTTTTTATAACAAATGAGTTACCAAATGTTTCTAGGGCACGTAAACCTAGAAGTGCCATAAGTGATAACTAACTAATCATTGTGCTATTTATTGCGAGTCATGGATATTTGACATTAATACATCTAGCTTACGTAATTAACGAATCTAGTGAGAACTCGTTAAGTATGTCGGAAAGATTTAATAATGGATAACATATCCTACGACCCTTAGGCTGTGATATAATGTTGGAGGAATAAGTAAGATGGATACATTGTAAAGTTCATTGGGGGTGACTAGTTTAATAAGTTTCGACAAATTAATTTGATGGCTTAGTAGACTATAAGAACTTGTCACGTGTATTGTTGTGGTTTTATTTGGTGGAGTTCTTTGGAAGCGTGAGTTCACTTGAGTCTTGTTGAGTCGACACCACACACACACATGGATACCAAACATTAAAACGGATATGAGAAAGAGATTTTGGAAATGGAAAATGGAAAATGGAATATGTTTGGGATTTGGGAAATTTTGATTTGAGATTTGTTCTAAAGCGAGTTGATATTATTAGGTAGTGCCGAGTCAGTAGTCGATGTTGCCTGAAAGTTGATATTTTCATTGCTTCTATTGGTATTTATGCTGTTTGCTGGACTTGAGGTGAGTCATAGCCCCACTTTTACTCTTGAACTTTGTTTTCAATACTTGGGGTGAGAAAACGTGCAAATTATTTTATGTGGACTATTATCGCTTTTTCTTTCTTTTAAAACTTGCTATGCGATAGAACTAGAGAGCGAGGCCTAGACTAGATCTAGGTAAGCTGAGGCATGTCGTATCCTTACGCATGTGGGTATGTCGTATCCTTACGCATACAGATAAATTTTGATTTGGTGAATCCCTAAAGTCGTAGCATGGCTCCTTTAGGATGATATATTTGGTGAATCCCTAAGGTCGTAGCATGGCTCCCTTAGGATGATATTATTTTGGCTATAGTGTGCACCTATAGGATTATGATGGAGCGGAAGGTATCCGCAGGTTTGTTTGATGCCTAGTCTAGCTAGCAAGCGTTTTGCGAATATGTCCACTTGATTTAATGATAAATATAAACCTATGATCTCACCAGCGAAAGCTGACTTTTAGCACGGTTTCTCAGGTAATTAAGCTATGATTTTGGATGCTTGGATTGGAGGCTTGGCTTGGCAATGCGGTCTAAGGATCTATTTTTCTAAAACTCTGATATGTATTTGTGGACCTACGTTTATTACTTTTGGGCCTTACTTTGGATAAATTTGGGATGAATGTAAACTCAAACCCCTTTTTGGTTGTGTTTTACTTATGTTTACTTTATCTCGTTCTTTTATGACTTGTGTTCGATACCAATCCCCGTAGCACCCCGAAAGCTTGAATAGTCTTCCGCTGTACCAAATTTTGGGGGTGTTACAGTTTTCTTGGATTTTTTGGAAATATTAAGGACAAAATTTGCAATTTACCCTATTGCCTAACTAGTATGTCTAATTATATGCATTAATCTATGTGTCAACATCCTATTGCTGACAATAAAGGACCCGTTTCTTCACAAACCAATAATTTATTTCCACATTTATTATCGTTTTCCATTCTAGAAATCCTTTGATTCTATCTGATATAAAGTAGCAATATATGATACGTTTTTTAAGTTGTGTTTCGTTTTATGATTATCTTTTTTTTAAAGGCAATTTATTTCCGAACAAACCAAACCAAATACAAAATAAAAACATCCACTATATTAACAAGATACTTAATTATAGTGACCCAAATAAAAAACATTACATCTAGACTTGATTTCAACCAAAACTAATTAATCCAAAGCCAAAAGTAAAATGGAAAAAAAAAAAAAAAAAAAATGCAAATGCATCACACTGGAGTAAATGCGTACCATCACTAGCTCATACGCTTGTTGGGACCACGAAACACACAAGACCACGAGACCATCATCATATCCCATGAAAAATTGCATTATAAAAGGACATACTGTATTTGACTAAACTTTGATGATGTAGAAATCGAGGGGATAGCGAAAAGTGTATTATCAGATTTACAAGACATTAAATAAAAAAGACAAATATGAAACGCTAACTATTAAACGGGACTAAACAAGTGGGCCGGGCTAATAAGCCTTGCTGCTAACAAATTACAGATGAATAGTCCAGTGGATGCACTATTGTAAAATATTACGGAGTATTATTAATTATTAATTCTATTATCTAGTTCGGAAATAAATTTTATTTTAAGGTGTAAAAGCACACATCTTGATGAATAAACAAAAAACACTTAATGGGAAAACAAAAACAAGAAAGCAATTCAAGCAGGCGATGTGAAGTTGAAGTTGGCACATGATGTTGATCGACCAAGAAGAGAAGAGCTGAATCCTAGCTTTGATTTTTTAAGGTCAAACTTTAGTAAATTGTCCTCAATTTGATGCCCTCCGATTTTCACAGAAACTATCGGTAGTAAAGTAAGGGATGATCTTTCGACGAATCCAAGGCACAAAACATCGTTATTCACCCTAACCATGGAGTTTGCACCAAATATCCGCCAGATGTTGTTGCTTTGCAACACAAGGTCGATGATAGGCACATCAGGCCCTCGACGGGTGCTAGCGATGTTCTTGGAGCTAAAACATGCTCCAAAAGGTGGAACAAAAGGAACCCTTTCCACATTCTTCGGCATTGCTTTAACAAATGCTTCAACAAGAGCCAGGTAGATTGAAGTTTCCAGTACAGTGTAAGGATCGGTTGTGCTAATCGCTGTTCCACCGTAACCTTGAGCATTAATGGACAGCAGAGATTCATCGAAACTGACATGTTTGTTGTTGATTTTAATCGATTTCACTCCAATGTAGTAAAAAGGAAAGGCATCCCCATAAATTGTATAATTAAATGGGTTTATGATGAGAGGGGTATAGGAAAAGAGGATGATACATTAACAGTTGGATGCAACGTATATGGACCATCTCCAAAGAACACAACACCACTAGACGTTGTTGAGGAACTCAAACATAGGGTAAATTTCCTATTGAATTTAAAATAAGAAGACAATTGAGCGGGAAGCGACATCACAGTCCTTCCAAGGCCAGCCATGCCAGTAACCCCACTAGCAAGACTATTATCAGTAGTCATATCACTTCCACATGCGAAATAAAATCTAGGGACTGTAACGCCCTTCCCGTCAGTCGATTGTATCTTTAAAACATCTCCATTTATCGGGGCGGGAGTGGTCGCAGCAGGACCAATGGTATTGATTGCCATGCTAGCACAAGAGTTATTGGTACAAAGCGGGGATGGTATATGATAACATAGATCGATACATGATGGGGCATTTAGAAGTTGGCATTGAGGAGAGCCACACATGGGATAGCTAATGGAGGAGGAGGTGAGGCCTCGCTCACAGTTGACCCACATGAGTTGGCCACCAAGATCGAGGGTCAACTTGACATGTACGAGAGGTGTTCTCTGTGACACTTGGGTGACATATTGAAGTGTTTTTGCATCTTTTGTTACTTGAAGAATGGGACGAGGTGAGGTTTTGGCTACTTAACTTGCACTGGCGGAACCCTTAATTTGGTTCCGCCAGGCCAAAAATCTGGATAGACCAGGTTTTTCGAGGACGTAACGATTTTCGAATTTTCTAAAAACTCCTAAAACATAAACTTAGTACTATATCTGATTGGGAAATGATAAAAATGAATATAGAAACATTCTTACCAATAGACTTTGACCGGGGGCTAGCGAATTTCACTATACTTAGTGAAATTTTCATAAACTTGAAAATTTGACAACATCCCAAATGTTGTCTACCTGCATATCCGTTAGTACAAGACATTGTCTAAAGATAACAAAAGATCCTAGAAGTACATATATCCATGAAACACATTGTTTAACTATCAAATTGTTCAAATTTCAAGTTGTGCCAAACACTCCTTAACAATGGACATTTATCGACTCCCGAAACCCGTTCAAATATCCTAATTATACTTGGAACATATGCACCTAATTATATGTGATAGATTAAAACCAAAAACACATATTCTAACACATGTTAGCATATAGATCAAGCCAAGGATTATGAGCTTACCATAAATGGAAATTAAGCCAAACATGGAAAATTGATAACAACAAAGTGCTATCATCCAAACATGATACGGTTAGTTTACATGATCAATCAAAGATGAGTTTCTATCTTATAGCACGACACATTCATTAAACATCATTCTAGAAGCATATATACCAAACACCATTTTACAAGAATACTACATGTTTAAAAATGTAGTGACTCATTTAGACGCTTGACCATATTTCAAGATACTTAATTAGTATTACTTAATTCTCATTCCTAAGTGAATTATGAAAAATAATCACATAACATATGTAAAAAAGAATATCTAAATCAATAAGCAATACAAACACAAATTTTCAACTTAGTACACAAAATCTAGCAAATATCCTATTGTGTATAAACATGAAACGACAAACAAGCAAATGAATATCATGACAAGATTGACACTCATGTATCACAAATAAATAAATGCAATCACAACTTTCAATAAGCAAATAACATATACACATACAACTAAAACAATTAGTCATTTAGCATATCATAAAAAGAAATATATTTTTCGTCACTTTGCGTTTAAATATGACGATGTATGTCAAGCTTGATTAGTTTCCTTTATATATATGAATATCAACAAATTCTTTAGTTTCAAAAGAAATTATATCAATGTTCAAAGGATCCTAGCTTAAATTGACTAACTCAAAAGTTTGAGTTTCTACGTCAAAATGAAACTTAATATTTTGGACACACTATAGTACTTGGTTTAATCTTTTGACTTCAGATTAGATTTAGTCCATAACATCATTTTTTAAAAGAAAGTCGACACAATTCCCTTCAAATTGATAGGTGGCGCGACTCCTACGGACTTACGGTTAATTAGTAATGAATTTTTGAAGTTGGATAAAAATTGTGTTCTGAACTGACGGATTTCAAGGAACCTTTTTGAGGGTTCCGCCCATTGAGGAGAAGGGTTCCGCGGGGTCTGATGACAGATTCACTAAAACTCATATTTTGACATAAAGAAAACATGTAGGACTTACTAGATTTGATAGTAAACACATAAAACACATATTCAACAACATTTCTACAAATGTGACATATCTTAACATTTACGGAGATGATTTTTCCACTAAATTAAT
>LBNU01010405.1:68907-96403 GCA_014162995.1 Artemisia annua
TTGATATGTTGTGCCTCTTTTAATCTATCTCCAGTCACTTCAGATTTATCGACCCTTTCACTCCCTGCAAGATCAACTAAATGCATACAACCACGAAGAACGGCCCCTGATGTTAAGTCCCTTCCTTGGACATGTACCGTCAAACAACTGCGTTTATGCAAATGTAAACATTATACTAAGGCACTATATCTTTTGAAAATATCCAAGATGTATTTTATTATCAAACCTGTGAGAGCGACTACTACGGTCATTTAGAGCAGTTGCACCAACAACACGGTTCTTATGTCCCAAAGCCATGAGATCAATAACATCATAAGTGGACGAAACACGCATCAGGCTAGCTTCTGGAACGTTGAATCCATTCTGTGAGTTGTTACGAATCTCTAATGTATCAAGAAGTCAAGAAAAACTAGCAATACTAAGTCGGGTGAAATATCAGTGTCAATGACAAATATAACCATAACTTTTAGAAAAAGCAAAAATACATTTGGTTACTTTTTTTAATAATGTAAAGTAAACAAAGTTGTAGCAGTCAAAAATTGAAGTAATATGTTTGTCCTCCAACATATTTTTTGGCCAGATTTGATACAAGAATGCATATTAGGTGGCCTTAATGTAAAAGGTTATCTAGTATAGGGTGGTCTCCTTATACGCTATCCGTTATATTAACTGAAAAAGGATATTTTTTGGTTGAGCCATCAGTACTCAGGAGATCACGCACTTGCTCATTATATATCTCAATCATTTGAACAGAGACATCGTATTGAAGAGTTCCCTTTCTTTGCTCAGCCAGAAAAAATAAATCGTTTAGCGCTCGATAATTAACTCCTTGATTATCCTCGGTAAGATCCTTTGGTCCAGTCTAGAAGGAAAAAAGGTCAATGTTAACTATTGGCTATTGAGATGCATTAATTCTACTTTATATTTAGAATTTTCAAATAACATTACCATTGTATGTGTTTTTCCCGATCCAGTCTGACCATATGCAAAGATACAAACATTGTAACCATCAAGAACAGAACGAATGAGTGGTCGTGTATCTTCAAATACCTCCCCTATGAAAGACGTGTATGCATAAGATATGAAGGCTTGTGACGAGTCAATACATAATCACAAGTGACTATTTAAAGTTAAGAAGCACACCTTGGGTTGCTGAGGGACCGAAAACTTTGTTGAAGTTAAATGATCTACGCCCTTTTCCATATTTTGATGGGGTGTTAATGGAAATTGTACCTTCCTCAATGGAATCAACGGTACTAGTGAAGTTTGATTGTCTTCCTATAAAGGGTCTCACCCGACAGTAAACTCTAATATTTCCTATTGAGACAAAAAAAATTAACCATTATTATTCAACTCATATAAGTAGAAAACAAGGTAACGATGCTTTGGGAAAAATGCTAGGCACCTTTAAGATCTTGGACTTGATTATATAACTTTCGGTTTTCCTCGAGGACTCTATGATATCCTGAAGCAGCATGAGCTAGACCGAGAACGTGTTGACCTACAATCACAATAAAGGAAAATAATCGGTTTTGGAAATGCTTTTACTTCACCAATCACCATTCATCGATTCTTAATAAAGAACTTTTATAAAACAAATTATTTAAAAGAGGTACCGAGATTGTGAATATCCTCATGGAATTTCCTTTGCATAAATTGCATCCCAGCTTTAGTGGTTAACAAAGATTGCCTCAACGCCTGAAAATGTGATGGATCACAATAAGGAGAACATCCTCACAAACATGGATCAAAATAGAGCATACCTTGATATCTTCTTGCTGATCATCAAAAACCATTTGATATCTTAACTGTTTTCTTCTTAATTCCTCATCGTTGACAGAGTTCTTACGAGAGCTTTTATCCTTCATTACCATCACAGGACTTTTGTCTTCAACCTGTAATTAAAAATTATAGAGCATTTGAAAGGAATTTACCATTGTTTACTTGGTCAGCTATAGAAACACGAATTGGCAAGTTACCTTAACATCACAAGAAGTATGTTTAACAAATGTCCTGTTTCCATTAAAACTAGGCGAACTCTTGGGAGAAGGTTTTTGCTGTTAAACAAGAGAATAATCAAAATTTCAAGTAAATATGGTGCGTGAACCAAATTTTTTTACCATGACTTATATAAAAATGTTGCGGAAATGACATAATTAACAAGATTACCATTTCAACTTGACTTGCGATACGATGTTCAAACTCTTCCATGACCTTACTTAGCAGAGATTCTAGAAGCTACACAATAAAGAAATGGTTTCAAGTATCCTACTATTGTAAAAGAAAATAATGATGATCCTAATATGTATCATACTTACAATTGGAACCTCATCGGGTTTTTTATCCAACAAAACTGCATGAACGAGTGTACTTAACGATGAATTATGCTGCATAGAAGAATATGGCAAGCATCAAGATAAATAAAATGTTACTGTAACCAGAATAGAATGTAAGAGGAAGAAAAACTTGTAAAATACATACCATTTTGCTATTATCATTAGTCCTCGACACGGAATTTGTAAAAGGGTCCGAGTTTTTGCGGATAAGCTGCTTATTAGGCGTGGAGGCTTTCAAATTTCCCCCAAATTTCCAAGTACCATTGCCACCCATTTGTTTCCACTCGTTATAAGATTTAAGTGCTAAAACACAATTCACAATTCTTGAAGATTTTCCTCCCTACATAATAGCATTATTTAGCATAAACTGCAAATTTATAACATCATATTATTCAAATAAAATAACGCCTACTTGTTCCAAGTCAGACGCCTCAAAGGTAGGAAGCCCCATTTGTTCAACTGCTACAAGGAAGTTCCTAACATTCTCAAAGTATTGATATGCTGATAAAGCGGCTCCTTCAGGTACAACAGAAGAATCACATGAACTTTCAACCACCTATAAAAATATAACCACATTGATCAAATTGGTCCACTTTAACAAAATAAGTATATATTATATGACAATTGTAGACCTTGGGCACAGCTCCGGGTTGAACTTTATTGATCACATTACATAGAATGAGTCCACTCCTCAATCCAAGCCTAAATTCATCCTCAGAAGGCTCTGCAGGCAAATCTTTTGCCCCAACAACTCCCACCATTTTTCGCAGCCACGCTGCACCTTCGTATCTTCTCATTGCTGCATACCATATAGACATATAGTGACCATGTGACTATATGGAAGTGGATCCATGTAGTTTACTTATAAATAGCAAAGGCATGATCATTCTAATTACTACATTGCCTGATGAATTCAGTCTTTACTTAAGCATTATATCAATGCTTAAACATATTATATGCTCATATATCAATACATACAAATGATTACAAAAGGTAGGAAAGTAGTTGTGAGCAAAAAACAACATACCAGATTCTTGGGCTCTACGAGAGTCTACATCAAGAGTTTGTGATTGGTTAAGAACATCCTCCAAAACAGAAGCGACCGAGAACGATAATGCACTATTCTCTTCCGCCATCTCCAAGCATATATTTCGGTATGGAAATCACAAAAACTAAAACTTGGAGTTTAGTGGTGAATATAATGAAAATGAAAGAGAGAGATAGTTGGGTGAAGAGTTTGCTTGCTCCCTAATACACAGCTATTACTAGTAGAACATTAGCCATCTTTGCTTTGTTTTTCCTTTTCTTGTTTTATAGTAGTACTGTGTGTACTTGTCACATATTAGTTCACTTTCATTACTTAATTAAAACTCATTATATCAAATCCTTGCTTTTATTTCCTTTGCTTAACGGTAAACTCACGCACCCATCTGTTATACACCTTTGTCCCAGTTTTACATTTAACTCCGAACAGATACACTTGGATACCACTAGGCCAAAGTACAAGCTAGTTCATGTGTTCAATTCCTTGCTATTTGTCCTTTCAGAAATAGAACCGACTAATCCTAAGGCAGAAGTCGAGAAACTCAACAACACTATTCTTGAACAAATTCTTTTGCTTTAGTTTTCATGCCTTATTTTCATAATACATGCTCGTTATACATGTTCATTGAAGAGACGATAGTATATACGTAGTAGTACATATATAATTAGATAAACCTATAGTTTGATAATATTTGATTTAGTTTGGTATGTTCTTGAGATCATAGTTAACAAGTGAATTTCTTTATGGCTTTAAGGTGTAAAGCGTATAATATACAAGTTAACATGCATATTTCTTTTGTTCTTTATCTTTTGAGGAGTTTGGTGGCAAACCGAAAGTGAAAGTGGAAGAAGCATCAAATGGTAAAATGTTGTATCATATGTTTTATCTTTCCAGGTTGGGTGCTCTTGGAATCCTAGGACCACCTTCTATGTTACGTATCATTATTACATGTTTTTCATCCCATTAAACTTTAACAAACATATCTTTTTTACTATGATAGTTAACATCATGAATGATTTGAACAGAATCTTTTTTTTTTTTTTTTTTTTTTTTTTTTTTTTTTTTTTTTAAATTTGTTAAATCTTGTCCCTTTATCTCTCAATAGAGATTTAAGATTTTTGGGATATTCATATATGGACTAAATCAGAGTCTTCTTTGAAATGAAATGGTGTTGATTTTGCAAACTGTAATAGAGAGATTATGGTAATAGTAATGGTTTTAGTATGACTATGAGTATATATTTATTGCATTATTGATGTAGGTTTTAGTATATATGCTTTTTCATTGATGTGAAATGACAAAATAAAGTTGATATTGCTGCCTAAATTCTGTAATAACATGCAACATTGCTTCTGATTTACTCTCCATATATGTCCTCATGCTTTTATTCAATAAATATTTGAAACTTTTGTCCCCTTTGATTATAGCACTATTCCTGCCCCCATATGTTAAATTGTTCTAACTATTGTTCTAGAAAATCTTTTAACCATGATATATTTCTTTCCTAGGTGTTTGTATGTTAAATTATTTATCATTGACATAAGGTCCTCCATTAGAAAAATAAAAGTACTTTTCAGTTAACTGGATTCAGGATCCCAATACTTAAAAAGCAAAACACGTACATATACCAGCATGTTTGAGTGAATTAGATTATTACTTGGAACCTCCTCAAACATTATTTAATAGTTAGATTTATATAGGAAGATAAAAAGATTATGTTAGTTAGAGTTTTGAGTGAAAGATGGCAAAAGATCACTTTCAAACAACTAATGGCAGTTGAAAAAAGAAACCTAGTCCATATTTATATATCAACATTAACATTAACCAAGCTAGCTACCACCACTATGGCCTATGGGTATGGTGTGGTATTTTCTGTTTGTCCAAAAGGATATATTTGTCCCATTAATTTGTCTTGTTGAATTGTATTGGTGACTAATGGCACCATAAAGCCATTGCATAAAAAACCAAATAGATCATATTAACAAGGTCAACACTCAACAATAGACTTGCAAGATTTGATTATTTGCTAAGGATTTAGGATTATGGGAAACAGGTAAATCGAAAATGCCAAGTGGATACTGACTTTTAAATGGATAGACAAATGTTTTATGTGATCCAATAAGATTAGTGATATGTTAAAGTAATTGAAACCTCGAGTTACCATAATCATAACAATCCCTTTTGAGTTGGCCATTTAGGCTAAACAATATGCATTCCCTTTTGATTATTTAGAAAGCTAATAACAATTACCAATAATCTTATGAAAAGATTGTGAATATAATCATAATCTCCTACTCCTAACTTTTTAATCCCTTTACATTATTGTATAAGTTCCTTAATCTCAAACCATTCATTTGACTCGAAACCTCATAGCAAGCCCCCAACAACGAAAGATTTCTTTAAAATAATGCTCGGTTAATGATTTTTCGTGTCACTATTGACACCATCGATTTTTGTTATGTAAAACTAAAGTTTTGGTTACTTTCTTTTTTGTCAATCTCACTAGTTACTTATATGAACTACTACTTCAAAAGATCTATGTAAATTGCCATGAAATTAGGGAGTAAGAAACATAACATTTTGTTTTTTATAGTCTATAGACCAAAAAGTTGTGTAATTTTTTAGGTATTTACAATTAAGTGGGATGAAGCAAATGGGTGTATGAGGGGCCAAAGGGCAAGGGTGTCAATAGGCAAAGATATCATGAAAGCAAGGCACTCTTCTTTTATGAGTGAGGCTATACACTTTATGATTAAACTAATTATGATGGTGTCTGTCATATAATCACACCATCCCACCCCAAAAATAATATCCAATCATTCTTCTTTTACCATTTTCTCTCTTTTTTGTTATACATGATGACTTTTCATGTGCAAGGTTGTATCATAACCTCTAGCACAATGTTTTTTTATTTTCATTTTTACCATTTTGGCAAAAATGTTGCAGCTTTTAGACCACCCTTTTCAAAGCCAAGTAATGTGACAAGTGGATGTAAATGCTAAAAGGGGAGTCAAGATGATATGGTCCAGCCCAAGTACATCCTAAACCTTTGTGTTTAGGGGTTTTACTTGATCATAGGATATAGTACTACCCTAGGTCTCCATTTTCTACTGTGAAGTACATCACTCTTTATTGGCCTATTCGGTCTTAGCTCGCGCTATGAGTAAGGGGTGTTTGGGATTGGTTACAAACAACTGTGTATCTAGTTAATAAGCAGTTTGCTTATTAAAAACTGCTCACTTCACTCTAAATTATGTACATGGTCAACCGATAAGCCAATTGAACATTCTGCACTAAAAAAATAGTATAAGCAATCCCAAACAGCATGACCAACTTATAAGCCACTTGTCGATTATTCAGACACAGAATCCAATATCTTAGAATTGTATTTTCTTAACACATCAATGCGGATTCTGTAAATAAGCAAAAGAACACTGAACTAATTACTAATTTGGTATATACTGCCCAAGAATCATGTAATTATACAGAATATCCTGACAAAAATACCCTAGTTTTTTACATTTAAATAATAGCAACTATAATATCAGTCCCACTAGAGAATGGGTTGTGTATAATGTTCCTATACCACCAAACCAATATACTTACTTCATCTTCACAGTGTGTGGGGATGAGGAGGAAATGTAGTGACAAGAAATCGGTGAATCATTTCAAAGCTGGTAAATGTTATAACAGAGGCTGGTGTTGTTCTCAGCAAGTTAGTAGCACAACCACGGTAAAACCCACGGAAACCATCTTTTTCAATTATTTTTTTTATGCAATCCATCATTCCTGAGTACCTCTTTTCAGAATGAAGCCCTTGTTCTTGCAGCCTTGACCGAACAACCTATTCATACTTTCTTAAATCAATATTTAAATGTTTACAAGACAATGACAAACTGACAATTAGTGACCAAAACTCGGTCAAAGAACAAGTACTCTGATCCTTCTCATATTGTATTAATTATTGGTTCTCAATACGTTTTGAATAGTATTAGTATTATTTTTATAAATATTATATTACTCCGTAATTGATTAATATTCTCTTGCTATTAATGTTATTGTTTTTATACTTGATATTTATTAATAGTATTATTACTAATCATAACCGTAATACAATTATAAAGATTTGGTCAAAAGTTTTTTTCACGAAACTAACATATGCTTGATTTGTTAATCTGAATTTAATCCCAACGCAGCTTGCGGACTATTTAAAACGCTTGTTTAAATCATACCTCGTGTGGATATGTCAAAGTAGATGCAAATATCTTTGAAACTGAAGAAGCAACAGCAACATCACGAGCAGTAAGTTTATCCATTGTGGTGCCATCTGTAATTATTTAAAAGACAAACAATAGGTCAAAAACCATTGTTATTGTTAGCATAATGTTGGGAAAATGAAGTGCGCCATATTTTAGTTTTACCTCTACTGGCCAAATAGCTTTTGATAGTTTCATAGGCTGGAAATTGGATGGCAACATGACTAATACCAACAAGTGCAGGGACTAAACCACTGTTGACAAAATAGAATATTCAATATGCAACATGGTTAAACATAACATTATTGCTTACATGTAATACCATATTCATGTGCATAACACGTGTTGCTAACCTGTATAAGCCTCGAATACCCTCTTCATGAGAAATTCTTCTTAGAGCTGATACCGTACCCCTATACGGTTTTAGGCCTGTCCTCATTCCTTGAGTCTGCAGAACGCAAAATACAATTAAAAATATTCAGTAATTGCTTGTACTGAGTAGTTCAAATAATCAATTACTCCATCCATTACACATATTGACCATATACAAAACCAAATAATTCAAATTATGTGCTTATAATATCGTTTCTAATTAGCAGAATGCCATTTTTACCACGTGTTTACTTTCCTAAAAAATATATGAAAGAATAACTTAGAGTTATAGAAGAACTTACTTGTACACGTGTCTTAACAACCCACAAAGGATTTGTGACAATGGTTGTTGCAACTCCAGCCCCTGAAGCAGCAACCATGTTGGCACCAAACGATAGCCGATGATTTCCGTCTAAAGATGCAAAATAAGTAATACCACATGAATCACTAACATATACAGTATTATTCAAGGGGCAATAAAATAAAAATAAAAATGTAGCTGATCCGAGACTAACCAGAGCCAAGCAAACCTTTGAGCTGCTCATAGACGGTAAAATATACCTGCAATAGTTATAAACAATAAATTCCAAAAACAGAAATTCAGAAATCTTTAAATAAAAAGCCACTCTAGCAGAATCTAACATACATTCGGTAAAACTTTGATCGAGATTACTGATTAGTAACTAAATTATTGATAGGAGTAGGAGGAATGGCTGGCTGTTGAACTCCCTACCACTACCCCTATGGAGCAACTGGTTGTTGGCTACAAGTAGATGATATTTTATTATAAATACACTATGGTGATGCACGACTGAGGGCAAACAGGGATATCTATTATAACCACCAAAGTATCATGTTTAAAGGATTATGGTCAAGGATGATAATAAAAGGGCTTCTAAGAGACTTACGTTTTGAAAGGTTTAATTATCATTCTGCTAAAGGGAAGGGTATACATTTTGATATTGAGGCTTTTCCTTCTTTTGGAATTTCCTAATGACCACTTTCTCCTTTGACGGTGCTGATCAAAGCACTCTTAAAGTCTAAATAAGAAAATTAATAGCTCCATAGCATGTTCCAAGAGAGGCAAGTATGGCATGCATTTTTAGGATGCAGGATTAAAAACACCGAAGGCATATCCATGATATACGAAACACGATCATTTATGCCAGTTACATATCCAATTATGCCTTGATCGTCGGTAGGATGAAGATCAGCAAATATAAAAAGCTTAAGTTGGTTGACTGGTATTAAGTCAAAATTATGCAAGACCTTTACTTTGCTGAATCGATATATCCTGATAGTATTATTCAAGTTCTATATCGGGAAAGATGTGCATCCAGTAAAAGTATCACCAAAAAAGGGTTACCAGACTATCATATATCTCCTCCAGCTTTACATATACTCTGCTATGGTTTCTTTACAGCTCATTTTTACTTCAATTCTATAATAATCAGAATTTATCTAATGATCTATTTTTCTTTCTTATTATTTGTTATTCAAGGTCAAGTGAACTAACAAGATAAGTCGCTGTGATCATGTAGACAACTAACTTGTACTAGGTTCATTATTAATGCGATAAGAAATAACACAGCCATGTGTTCGTTGTTGTAACTATGTTGCTTGTTGCAGTTTTTAGAGTTGTTTAGGTGATGTATTGTTTAGTGTCGTTGTACTCCTAGCATCTTGCTAGCTTTTGATATATAAAAATATTGCCTTTCAACAAAAAGAAGTAATATCACGAAATCAGTTTTATAGGCTTCAGGCCCTGTATACTATTTTGAATGATCACAACTAATTACGACATACATGCAATGCCCACTATTGTAAAATTCTTTTGACAGCATGAGTGTGAATTTGGAATCAGCATTTACAAGATTAATTTGTGAAGCAAATTGATATGGTCTAAGCGCTAACCAAAGGGATAACAACTTAATTAAGTAATCAGCATTAGCCACCACCAAGGAGGCCTAATAGTTAGGCATCCTCATGTCCTTACAAGAGGTCTCAGGTTCAAACCGCACTAGGTAAACATCTTGGGGATAGCCACGGAAAGAATCCGGAAGGGAAAGGGTTCCGGTCACGGGGATACCCCGGTTAGGCCACGTATATCTAAGTCAAAGACTTGCCCTCCCCACATGAACAGGAAAAACATCATCAGTTTATCATTAACAATGTAAAAATAATAAACACAACTCACCGCCCAGTTTGGAAGCAAGGCAAGAATAGTGGGAGAAAGGCCACGGTACATGCCACGAATCCCTTCATTGCGAAAAATCTGTTCTAGGCTACCAACTATAAGACTACCTGATCCAACAAAGATTTAAAACTACATAAATTAACTAGATTCGTCAATACTATATAATCATGTTTGTTCTGCAATCAAAAGACCTAAACAAAAAACACAATCTTGATATCAAAAGGCTTAGTTCAGGCAAACATATATAGGGTTGTAACTGAATCTAACCTTCGGCGTGAGCAATCTTCGGGAAGTTCATTTAAGTTTGTTTATACATTAAACAAATGAAGAGGAACAAGATGTCCATTCATTTACGTTCAGTAATATGTTTGTTAAGATACATTTGAGTATCTTTGTTTATGTATGAATTGGGACTGCAAACAAGTCAACCCGACCTTGAGCTCAACAGGGCTCGATGAATTTAGGCTAACCTCGAGCTTGACAAGCCTTCATGATGCAGCCTTGAGCTAGGCCTAATAAAGATTTGTGATAGGCTCAAATATATTTATAGAGAAAATATTTTTATAAACAAATTTACTGCACAAAAATGACTAGAGATGTGACTAATTTCATCCCTAAACCTGCGTGGCTGTTTTTACTGGTTTGTTATAAAGTGGGTCCATTAACAACAACAAACTGTTGTCACGCCCGTTTAGCCATAACATTAGTAATATATATAGGCATCCTAATCATTTGTGTTTATAATACCAAACTCAGTTCAGATAATCAAAAGCAAACTAGATAAGTCTAACAAAATATCATAATCAAACTATAACATCTAAAAAGATTTAATGAGCTCAGGTTCAGCTCGTTACATAAGCTCAAGTTGTGGGATTAAAAACTAGTCCTAGTTACAAAACACGAACAAACACGGTACAATAACAAAAGAACATATACCTCTAATAGTTCCAGCATTAGTATTAAGTTGAGGAAGACCATGAACTTGAAACCTAGTTTTAATAACATCTAACGGACATACAAATGTAGCTGCAATAACACCTGCACATATATTTAAAAGAAAAAAACATAAGCTCGTTATTATTACGTGTAACCATCTCTTTTTTTTTTTTTTTTAATGCTTTTATATAACCGTACTTTTGAACTACGTCTATTGTGTGTTTTCTGATAAACGAAACGGTAAAATGGTCACAAAATACATGCAAAGTTACACGGCTATGCAAAAGCAAAAAGAAAAAAGATTGCTACAGAGAAAAGTAAAATAGAAAGATAAGAAAGTAACCAGCAGTAGCACCAGCAGCAGCATTACAAAGAGCAGGTGAAGCATCAGCGGATGTCATAGTTGTAATGCCGATGTCACGTGATGATGATGATGGTGTCACGTGACCAACATCACATGCGAAGAATTAAGAAATTTAAAATGTTGGTTTTGTTGTGTTTTTAGCGGAGAGTTCGAGGATAAGGAGGAAAATAACGATGGATGCAGAGGAATGATACAATTTGGTTTTGTGTTTGGTGGGCCCGAAATCAATGTTTGGGCCAAGTGGATATCAAATTGATGAAGTAGAAAATACGTGGGATGGACTGGGCCTATAAGTAGGATCTTAAATATTTAAGCACAATGTGTCACAACTACTGCGACTAAAAATACATTATTAATGCTGTGATCAAGTTATCCGTCAAGTTATAAACAAGGAATTTGGTGCCCGCCGCGTTGCAGCGGGGCTTTTTATCGTGTGTTTAATTTTTGCATCATCGCTTGGGTATCGTAGTTGTTGTCGTACGCTGTTAATGTTGTGGGAATAATATTTCTATAAGTATTTGTTGCCGTTCTTTGGATGCTCTTAGTTGTTGCTGGCTAAAAAAAAAAATAAAAAAAAAATAAAAAAAAAAATAAAAATTGGTAGATGTTATGTGAAGCTTTTTTTGAGCCAACATTGCGTGGATTGTATTTTTATACGTATGTTTTAGAGGTCCGTTGGCGAGCTTAGGGGCTAAGCTATGTTAAAAATGAAGATACGTAAATCAGAGAATGTTTACGTTTAGTTTTTTCTAACAACTTAATATATACGTTTAAAATTGGTTAGTTTGTTCACACGAACAATCTGTAGCAAGTTGTCAACTGCTACACATCATTTTTCACAACTACAATAAAACTAATGAATGTAATATGACAATAGCTTTAACAAACATGTTCCTTTTAATCCCTGGTCATAAAATTGGCCAATAATAGCCAAAAGTGAAATGAATTGATGTTAGTAGAAAAATTCAGCCATGACAGTTTTCAATATATTGCAGCCTGAAATAATATTGTCTACGCTTTCGTATGGCTCAACACTAACTAATGACAACCAATAATAACCTAATTTCAAATTCAGATTGTGCAATAAGAGCATGAATTTAAGGTATTGTAACACCCCAACCCGGAAAGGGCTAGAATGTAACATTATGGTGTGTAATCAGAACATAACAATGCAAGCGGAAGTCTTTAATAAAAGATAAATAACAAGTCATACGAAACGATGACTTACAAAGTATAGCCTTAACCAAGGCTGAACAAAGGGAAATAATTCAAAATACATAAGTCTAAAGGAAATAACAATTCAAAGTACTAAGTCTGAAAATCCATAACAATGGGGAAACACTAAGTATAGGTCTTCTAGCATCCTACACTCATCACTCAAAGCCCCGCTTCCCGCTTATTACCTGCCGCAGAGAAAAGAAAATGCGGCTGAGCTAACGCTCAGTGAACAGATATAAACAAAGATAGGTAATAAGCATAAACGAAAAGAATAGATGAATAAGAGTCCACGAGAAATCTGCTAAGATAAAGGTCAACGAAATATAGCATATGTGATAATGAATCAAGGATTCATTACAAGAAATATGAAACGGATATAATCATAAGCAAAGAGAATACAAACGAATAATAAGCATAATGAGAATAGAATGTAAGTATATCAAATGATAATAAAGAAATGCCCAGATAATCATACAAATTGCACAAAGGATTTGCAACTCCAATGTACTAATGTGAAATGGAGTGTATTGCACACACTAAACCATTCACCAAATAATGCTAAACAAAGTACCTAGGATGCATCCATACGCCCCCTGCAAAACAAATATACATATACCAAGCTCTAGGCTAAGCATACATACAATAATAATAATAATGGCCATAGTGCTATAGCATAATTGGGAACGCTGTGGACAAAAACCCACCTCCACAGATAGTGTCAATACCACTGGTGCATCAGTGGCAAGGCCATGGACTCCCCATGACTGGCTAATAAGTCAAATCATATACATGTAACACATAATGGGCATAGAATCAAGAATGCTATAGAAAAGAGATATAGCATGCAAACGAATGTCAAACTCATATCAATATCAAGTATCAACAAATACGAATCAAACAAAGGGGACATAGCAATGGCTTAACGGAAGGGATCATAATCAAAGCAATAAACAAAAGAGAGAATGATGGCCTTTACTAGAAAGGCAGAATATCTGTACCTTATGAAATGAAAGCAAATGGAAAAGAACACAAGGAAAGGTTGATCACTCCTTCGTCGAATCTACATAAATTACAAATATATATTACTTATACGCTCATTTAATATCATAATGAATTTTAATGCTTGTTATTAATTACGTCTTCATATTAAGGGTTTATTTAGGTTAAAATGTTCAAAATATAGGTTTAGGGTTCCATTAATTAATGCGTAACTTAAATAGATTATAAATGTGAGCCCAAATTAGGTTTGGTCGAATTAGAAGTTTAGGGTTATACCGAATTAGAAGGTAGGTTAAGGTAATAAAAATAGTGAAACAATAAAAGGGCATAAAGGAAATCCGGATTAGACGCACAACGAATCTCAAACAAGTTGACGAATCTATCTCAAAACCCAATACACACTCTCGGATCACACACACCCACGCACCCTTTTTAAAGCATGTCGAGATATAAATATATGTTAACCACCAAACGGATTTATCACACACACCACCAAATATACGAGACCACAAGTAAACACGCCTCACATAAAATCATGAATTTATAACCCTTTTTATACCAAAATCACGTGCATGGCTAACAATGCACTTCTACCCATCATGTTTGACCAGGCTTATAATATCTCTATATGTACATGTCTATATCAGGTTTTCTTTTATATAATAAGTTACCTACACACACATATATAAACACCCTAAGCCACATGATATGATGATCCCATGTTACCATGCATGCATACATTCGTATAATCCAAACCAGCCCCTAACGCATGCATTTTTACAAGTTCATTAGATATAATATGTCAAGACCAAACATACTTTAACACTACAATATTAGTATATACATATTTATATAGATCACGACTTGCAAGTTCTAAACATGTATAGTTTTAAGTTAATAAATCCTTGCCCAGTTTTAACCATATTCGACTCACATGTAAAACCCACACACGCAAGTATACTCGATATTAAAATTAATGAGACACAAGTTTCGTTATAACGAGACCAATAAGTCCTACGTCTAATCTTTTTTTTTTTTTAAATCTGATTATAGTACATGTTTCATGAGTTATTTAGTCCATATTTTACACACTCTAACAGTCCTATATGTCGACACCCATGCACACACACGACATGCGATTCGAAATCGAAACTTCATGCACAACCTTGTTATTACTTTGATGCAAATAGAAAACAGAAAAGAACAATCATTCATGCATAGATATATCATATCTCCCATAAGATCAGGAACTTAGAACCTCTTTTATTCCGGTTACAGGTTATCTTTATAGATTAGTTTAGACTCATGTCGACACCACTATACATACATACAAAACAGCCATGTTTGACACCTTCTAAGCAGAAACGAGACACACATATACGACCCTCTATTAAGATACTTGTTCGACACACACGATCACACAATGAGATAATCAACTCACACCGACTCGCGACACACGCCAAGTGCTTACATCAGTCCGCGAACATGAAACCAAACCCGCGACACCCTCTTGTTATTTTACGAAGTTTTCTATGATTTCATGTGATGTTTTATACATATTTTAACGACAGGGAAAACAGCAACAAGCAATGATACGAGTAGATTAACATGTTATGATTATATTTAGATGTTGTTATATTCCGATTATATACATATGTTTTAGGTGTCGAATGGAAAAAAAGAAAACAAGAATGCGCTGGAGTACCTGCTACTTCACGAGATGGAGAGGAAAAGAGAACAAGAAGACGATTAAAACCCCACGAATGGACACCAACAGCAGCGAGCAGCAATAACCGTAGGTCTTGAGAGGGAAGTTAATAACCAGGAACTCGTTTTTGTTTTTGTGTCGAATGAAGAAAAAAAATGAGGAGGGCAATATATGGATGGGAAAGACGTGTGACAAGGAAGGAAATAAATAAAGATCGAATATCTGTTTTGATGAAAGTCGTGTAGAAAGGGCTAGGAATTATGCACATGAAATCTTTTATTTTTTTAAGGATATACACACTATAATTTGATCAAATCTCTTTGTAAATTTTCGGTTCTAAATTGTAAGAGAAGACGTGTATAGGTTTGTACAAAGAATTTGGAAAGTTACAAATTTATTTATTTTGTTAACTATAGGTTATAACTCATATAATGTATTATGTCACATGACATATAGTTTTAGGCTTTTATTTGTAGCATAACATAAGGTTCAAAGTTTAGTTGCTATTTAGTCCCTTAACTTTAGAAATTTTTAAATTTGACCCTATTTTAAATTTTCAGATTTTAGGGTTTTACAGGTATCGTCTTACATTGAATAAAAGGAGTTAAATGCAATAGCCAAGAAAACTCATAAACGCTTCCAAGGTTCCGACACGAATTAGTCAGCTTTATGTCCCCGTGAATGTCCGTGAGTGCGTTCTGTTTCTTCTAAACCAACTCGAAAACCACAGCCGCATGCACTTTTCCACACTACATCAATGGGCACAATATTAATTTCCGCATATCAATTAACCAATGACACAAAACACTAAAGTTTATTCAGCTCTAATGTAACATAATTATGTTTCAGATAGAAGAAGAATTTACCAGAACCACGTGTGATCGTACAGATTCCTACTCAGGCTAACTTTCAGCTGACCCATTATCCAACGCATCTGACTTTATCAATGATTTTGACTTTCTGTCGAGCCGAATAGTAACCGGCATAAGAAAATGTGTGTTGCAATCTTCCTTTCCAAAACAGAAATATAATTATTAATATCATCGTTGATGTCACATTTTGTAAGATGCTGACGTATGTATAGATTCAGCAGTCGGTTGGACACGAACGCTTGCTAACCTTCTTTATGTAACATAACCCATCCTTTTATACAACTCCCTAAATTACTTAAGTAAAAAAGTTGAATCAACTTTTTCAGTCTAAGCAATACCTCATGAATCAGGTATTTAGGAAGCGAAAAAGTATATGTACCAACCAAACCTGACCAAGGTCTTTGTGACCACAAAACGTTCTTAGTATAGTCATTAACACAAACCCGCACTGAAAATGAATATGATAAATAAAAACAATGAAAGTTAAGTTATATTACCGTATCACCAACGAAAAATCTTTTCATCTCCCAAAAATCGTCAGTCACATACCTGTTCATATATTAAATATAATTAAACCCACTCCTATCAAATTCCAATTTAAATAGATTTCCGTTTAACTAAATCCAAGAAACAAAACAAACAACATTAAAAACAAATGTACCAAAGATCATGTGTTGAAGTAAGAAGCTTGATTTACAGGCGGTGAACTATTATGAAAGGCGGATGGAATGTTTATCCTATCCCCAAAAGGCCAAAACTCAACCGACGAAAAGCCAAAAAAAAATCAGACATGGGCAAAGACGGATCGGATTTGGACTCACAGTGGCCCGTTAATAGGCTAATTAATGTTTTTACTAATAAAGATTTGCAATACTCCGTATTAAATTCGAAATTTTGGCATCAGCTTCCTGCACAAATTGTTCATTAAACCCTGTCACCCTACTCACTATCTTTACCGAAGTTTCCAGAATCTGTTAAATTCATCAAATACATCAAACCAACAATTAAAACAAAAACCGAAAACCAAAATCCACAAAACATAATTCCAAAACAGTAAAATTATATTGTCATTTGTATGAAAGTTGAAACAGAAGTTGTCACTCACAAAACATAAATTCGACCCATTTATAAGTAAAGCAACTTCAACAGCTATTTACTTACATAAATTTTTAAGCACTATCTTGCAAGAAATGAATACAAACATATCCCTCCTACGGCCAACCTTAAGTCCTCTGAACCAACCAAAAACCCCATCCATCGAACCCTGAGCAATGAAAATAAACTAAAATTTAAGAAACTACATAAGCGCGATGGTTGTACGTGTAAAATCTGGAATGACAAATGAACCATGTTCCTTTTAATTCATGGTCCTAAAGTTGGCCAACAATAGTGAAAAGTGAAATGAATTGATCTTAATGAAAAATTCAATCAAATACTCGGGAAACCAAATATTCCCAGACCTTGAACTCAAAGATAGCTAACTTCTTCAACTGAATAACTTACATTTCACAAAAATATAAACCTTTTTCATATATAAGCGGTTCACAAAACTGAACGAATCGAAAACACATTGCTAGTTGACCAAAGTTCGTATCTGATTTTCTAGTCTGCTATTTTACCATTATATTTAACTTAAAACTTGATATTAATAGAAAAGATAACCGTTCTAACTTGAACAAATGCAGCCCACCTACTGTTACAGCCTTCACTGTTTGTGCACCGCCGTCCTGACGTATCACTTCCTCTTCTGCTTTCTTCTTTCGATGCGATGTTTGAATCCTTGGTAGTTGGTATCGTCTTCTTTCTCCTTCCTCGTCCTTTTCCCATCCTTCCTACCAGTTCTAGTAACCACGTTTTCTTCCCTTTCCCGGCCTAGACATGACCAAAAATATAAGACGTTTTTGCATTAATATGACGTAGTATATTATGTATATATGTATCGGCTTACCTAACAGTTCAGAGGGGAGCCAACAAATTCAAACATCCTCAAAACAGGTTTTTTAGATGCAACAGATATGGAGCAACAAACATTATAGGTTTTCAATTATACAAAACGACTTATGTAAGCTGAAAATATAATATTGGATATAACATGTTTCAATTACTCATCCCAATTACCCGTCCACTCAAGTGCACACGACCTCAACATATCCTCCAAGGTCTGAATCGTACGCTCAGTCTGACCATCTGTCTGAGGGTGAAAAGCCGTGCTAAACTTAAGTCTAGTTCCCCACGCCTTTTGCAAACCCTTCCAGAAACGAGAAGTAAAACGCGGATCTCTATCGGATATAATAGCTGCAGGTGTACCATGTAGCCGAACAATCTCTTGTCGAAAAATCTCCGCCAACCTACTTACGGAATAATCCTTACGGATAGGCAAAAAGTGAGCTGACTTGGTTAGACGATCAACCACAACCCAAATAGCATCATGCCTCTTCTGTGTATTAGGCAAACCCGTCACAAAATCCATGGAAATCTGATCCCACTTCCAAGTAGGAATCTCTAATGGTTGTAAAAGACCACTAGCACGTTGATGCTCAATTTTCACCTGCTGACATGTCAAACACTTCGCCACAAATGTAGCCACATCCTGCTTCATTCCATTCCACCAGAAGTTCTGTTTCAAATCTCTATACATCTTGGTTGAACTAGGATGGATAGTAAACGGAGAACTGTGCGCTTCAGATAACACAGCTTCTCGAATAGAAGGATCACTAGGCACACACAAACGATCACCATGCCATACAATACCATCATCATCAACCCGAAATTCCATTTGTTTACCTTCCTCCAAATTCTGAATTATGGACCAAAGTTCACCATCATCTTTATGCGCTTCCTTAACTCTAAGTATAAGGTTAGGTTCAATCTTCAAACTCGCCCAATATCCGTCACGACCACGACTACAAAATTCCACTTCTAACAGTTCCAAGTCATTGATAATCTTAGGAGCAATATCAAGACTAGTCACAACCCCAGACTTTCTACTAAGAGCATCTGCAACCACATTCGCCTTGCCTGNTGCTTAACTCTAAGTATAAGGTTAGGTTCAATCTTCAAACTCGCCCAATATCCGTCACGACCACGAATACAAAATTCCACTTCCAGAAGTTCCAAGTCATTGATAATCTTAGGGGCAATATCAAGACTAGCCAAAATCCCAGACTTCCTACTAAGAGCATCTACAACCACATTCGCCTTGCCTGGGTGATATTGAATGTTCGTGTCGTAGTCCTTAAGAAGTTCTAGCCAACGTCTCTGTCTCATATTCAACTCCTTCTGAGTAAAGATGTACTTAAGACTCTTATGATCGGTAAAGATGTCACAAGATTCACCATAAAGATAATGCCTCCAGATTTTCAAAGCAAACACGACTGCAGCCAACTCCAAGTCATGTGTAGGATAGTTAACCTCGTAAGGTTTCAGCTGTCTTGATGCATAGGAGATAAGAGCTCATAGAATTGGAGAGATATGTATGCCACTGCATGAGTTATTAGGAATACACCCTTCATCCACACAAGTAACATACATATCAATTAACCAGTAAAAGATAGTTAGGGAGTAATGAAGTCTAAGTAATCACAACTTTTCTCCATATAGTTTTCACAACCACAATAGTTTAGATATTTTATTTTACTTGCAATTGTAGTAATTTTGGGTTAGTTGACTAGCAACTAATTCCGCCCACTCCTTCAAAACTGAGATTTTAACTTGCTTTCATAAAAACATAAAAATACAAAAAGAATCTTCCTTCACCCTTAGACCTATTAGAGTAGTTTTTCTGTCCTAACGAACACTATTCCATGTGAGAGAACGATCAATCCCCCGTACTTACCACTATCCTATACTACATCAGTCAGGTACACTGCCTGGTGGGGTTGTAAGCCTCTTGAGATCCCTCGAGAGGTAAAACCTGTTGTAAGGTCACAAAACCACGCATCATTGTTATCAAAAGTTGCTTAAAGAATATGTGACTGAAAGAGATAATTTTAGAAGGGCTAGGTCTAAGGTAGCTGGTTATCAATTGACTTTAGAATCAATGGAAGCCAAAATAATCACTCATGAAAATTATGAAATGGCTTGGGCAGAAAAATATGAACAACAAGACTATCAATTAAAATTGAGTGAATGGAAGTTAGGTTGTAAAGTTTCTGAAGTTGAAAAGCTCACTAAACAAAGGGATGATTTGCTAGAAAAACTTGCTAGTTGGAAAGAATCTGGTCTTTCACATGTTAGTTTTGTTGAAAAACAAAGAAGATCACACATTAAAACTGGACTAGGTTATGGTGTTGAGTATGATAGTTCAGAAGATAGTCCCACTAGTGATAAGGAACAACTTAATTCAGAGGTAACTTCATCTAGTGATGAAGAATTCATTAGCTTAGATGCCAACACATCTAGTGATGAGGAACCAATTAGTCAAACACCTCCTGAATTTAAGAAAGACAAGGGTTATAATTCAGTTGCTCCACCTACTGGTAGTTTTCAACGACCTAGGATAGATGTTTCTTGTTTTGGAGTAGACAATCTAGAATTTAGGAAGAAGCTTAAAGGTCAATCAAATTCTAGTCTATCTAATTCTGAGTCCTTAAAAGAAACAATTGAGAAACCTAAGTTTGAGAACACACAGAGTAAAGTTAATGGTTCAGGGTGTGATCATAATGCTCAAAAGTTTTCTAAAGATTTTTCAAAACAAGCAGTACCTTCAAACTCTTCTCAAAGTACTGCTAAAAATTCAACAGTATTTTCAAGAAGTACTTTTCAAAATACTGCTAATCTTAGAAAATCTTTTTCACCTAAGAAACAAGCACGTTTTGGTTATAGAACTCAAGGAAGGGGATTTGGGAATATGGATATAAAGTTATGTTATGTATGTTACAGCCCTCATCATTTGATTAAGGACTGTGACTTTCACTCAGAATACTTAAGTAAATTCCCTAAGACCAAATCTGCTAACCATAAACCAAAGGAGAACAAACCAGCTTGGAGTTACTCAAATAGGGTTAACCATAGTAATTTCTCTAAAGACTATAGGTACCCTCACCAGAAAAGAACTTTTTCAAAACCACCAGTACCTTCAGGCAACATTTTTCAAGATACTGGTAAGACAAAAGCAGTACCTTCTCAAAATACTGCTAGGTTTTCACCCACTCAAGGTAATTCTAATGTAAGACCAAGGAGATCCAATTACTATCAATCTAGAAGGCCTTACACCACAAATAGAGTACCTAGATCAAAGACTTCAACACACAATGTTAAAACTAAATGGGTTAAGAAAGAAAGTACTGATGGGGAACAAACAGTACCTTCAGCAAACAAGGGTGAAAAAGAGAGTTTTGTTGAAAATCAAACACAAATATTGGAACAAAAGAAAACAATTGATCATGTTTTCAAAAAACAGTGGAGATTACATACTCAAAGAATTTAAGTATGTCACTCCACAAGGGGAACACAAGTCAGTAATGGCTTGGGTTCCTAAAAGAAACTAACCATTTTCATCTTTTATGCAGGGCAACCCAGAGGAGGAGCTTAAAGATCATATTATTATTGATAGTGGTTGCTCTAGCAGCATGACAGGAGACAAGGAGATCCTGTCAGACTTTAAGGCTTATTTTGGAGGAAAAGTTGCTTTTGGGAATGATCCTGATGGAGGAAGAATTACTGGCAAAGGAACTATCAAGACAGGATGCATTGATTTTGAGAATGTTAGATATGTGAAGGAGCTCAAGTTCAACCTTTTGTTAGTTTCTCAGATTTGTGACAAAAAGTATCATGTGTTATTCACTGACACAGAATGTCTTATTCTCTCTCCTGAGTACAAATTTGTTGATGATCATTTGGTAACACTGCGAATACCAAGAACCAATGATGTTTACAGTTTAAATTTGAAGAATGTCAATTCTTCAGGTAGAACAACATGTTTAGTAGCAAAAGAAACACTTGAAGAAGCACATCTATGGCATAGAAGATTGGTTCATGTGAATTACAAGAATATCNTCTCCTGAGTACAAATTTGTTGATGATCATTTGGTAACACTGCGAATACCAAGAACCAATGATGTTTACAGTTTAAATTTGAAGAATGTCAATTCTTCAGGTAGAACAACATGTTTAGTAGCAAAAGAAACACTTGAAGAAGCACATCTATGGCATAGAAGATTGGTTCATGTGAATTACAAGAATATCAACAAGCTAGTCAAAGGTGATTTAGTCAGAGGTTTACCTTCTAAAACCTTGAAGAATGTTCATTCATGCTTGGCTTGCAAGAAGGGTAAACAACACAAAGCTTCATGCAAAAAGCTTGAGGAGAGAAATATTAGAGAGCCTTTAGAGTTGTTGCATATGGATTTGTTTGGACCTATTTCTGTTGCAAGCTTGAATAAGAAGAAGTACTGCTTAGTTGTAACAGATGACTGTAGCAGATTTAGTTGGGTCTTTTTCTTGGGATTTAAAGATGAAACCTTTGATGCTATTCATGATCTTATAATAGCCCTTGAAAACCAATTAAGACTCAAAGTCAGAGGTATTAGATGTGATAATGGGATTGAATTCAAGAACCAGCTCATGGATGACTTTTGTACCAAGAAAGGAATCAAGAGGGAGTTTAGCATTGCTTGAACTCCGCAGCAAAATGGTGTTGCAGAAAGGAAAATAGAACATTGATTGAAGCAGCTAGAACTATGCTTGCAGATTCTTCATTACCTATTCAATTTTGGGCTGAGGCTGTAAGTACTGCTTGCTATGTGTTAAATAGAGTCTCAGTCACTAAACCTCAGATGAAGACACCATATGAGTTGCTTATGGGAAAGAAGCCAAACATTCGTTTTATGAAACCTTTTGGATGTCCTCTGACTATTCTAAATACAAGTGATTCACTGGGCAAATTTGAAGGCAAGTCAGATGAAGGATACTTATTGGGTTATTGTACCAATAGTAAAGGATTTAGAGTTTACAACAGAGCTACCAAAAAGGTTCAAGATTGTCTTCATGTTGAGTTTTTGGAAGATCAAGAAAATCAAAAAGGTAAAAGTCCTGATTGGATGTTTGATCTTGATATTTTGACTCCTTCTATGAACTATGTACCTGTTAGGGAGGAAAATCAAGTTGTTCACAAAGAAGAAGATTTACAGTACATTGTTCATGGAGTCAATGTTAGACCTGAAGATGTTCCTAATGAAGAACCCATTGGAAAGAAGCAAAGTACTTTTGAACCTCAAAGTACTGTTGAACCTCAAAGTACTGTTGAACCACAAAGTACTGTTCAACCAACCAACTCAGAATCTTATGACAACCAAGCTATTCAAGATGAACTGAATAAAATGCTTTCTCAAGAAAACATTGCAAACTCCTATGAAGATGATCAAAGGAGGGCTTATGAAGCTACAAAGAAAAATGGTATATTCAAAGATTCTTCTCAAAGTACTGATGAACCAGTTGAAACTACTTCTGGTGTCTTAGATACATCAACTTGGATCAATACTGATGATTTGAATGATCCAAACATACCTGAATTAGAAGATACTGATGATGAGTTACAAGATGAAGGCATTTTCTCATATGAAGATCCTGATGTCACAAATTTGGAACATGATATTCAAGTACCACCAACTCCAAATTTAAGAGTTCATAAAGATCATCCTGTAAGCCAAATCATTGGACCTCACAGTTCAGGTGTCACCACAAGAACAAAAGCTAAAGTTCTCTCTAAGCACATAGTGCTTTACTTAGCTTTGTTTATAAACAAAACAGGATGAATCATAAGAATCTTCGGACATGCCTGTTTGCCTGCTTTATCTCTCAAGAAGAACCCAAGACAATAGCTCAACCATTAGCTAAAGAGAGTTGGGTTGAAGCCATGCAAGAAGAACTTCTTCAATTCAAACTTCAAGATGTTTGGGTATTATGTGAATTACCAGATGGAAAGAAAGTAATTGGTACAAGATGGGTTTTTAGAGTTAAAAGAGATGAAAGAGGCAATGTCATCAAGAACAAAGCAAGATTGGTTGCACAAGGATATAGACAAGAAGAAGGAGTGGACTATGATGAAGTTTTTGCTCCTGTTGCAAGGATTGAAGCAATAAGATTATTTCTTACTTTTGCTTCTTATATGGGCTTTCCTGTTTATCAAATGGATGTTAAAAGTGCCTTTCTTTATGGCAAAATTACAGAGGAAGTCTATGTTAAACAACCTCCTGGTTTTGAGGATCCTGAACATCCAAACAAAGTTTACAAAGTTGTCAAGGCACTGTATGGCCTTCATCCAGCTCCCAGAGCTTGGTATGAAAGACTCTCCACTTTTCTATTGCAACATGGTTACAAGAGAGGTGCAATTGATAAGACTTTGTTTATCAAAAGAGATAAAAAGGATATTATGCTTGTTCAAGTATATGTGGATGATATTATTTTTGGAGCCACTAAACAGTCTATGGTGAAAGAATTTAAGTTGCTTATGCAAAATGAGTTTCAAATGAGTTCCATGGGTGAATTAACTTTCTTTTTGGGGCTTCAAGTTAAACAATCAAGTACTGGAATTTTCATCAGTCAAGATAAATATGTCTCTGACATTCTTAAAAAGTTTAACTTAGGTACTATGAAGCCAGTCACCACACCCATTAAAGCTTCAAACTCATTAGGAAAAGATGAAGATGGAGCAGTTGTGGATGTTAAGCTTTACAGATCAATGATTGGTTGTCTTATGTACTTAACTGCATCTAGACCTGAAATTATCTTTGTTGTATGCTTATGTGCAAGATATCAGGTCACACCCAAGGTCTCTCATATGAATGCAGTCAAGAGGATTTTTAGTTATCTCAAGCACCAACCTAAGTTAGGATTGTGGTATCCTAAGGATTCACCTTTTCACTTGGAAGCTTTTTCAGATAGTGATTATGCAAGAGATAATTATGATAGAAGATCAACCACTCTAGGATGTCAATATCTTGGAAGAAGATTAGTTTCATGGCAATGTAAGAAACAAACTATTGCTGCAACCTCATCCACTGAAGCAGAGTATGTTGCTGCTGCAAGTTGTTGTGGACAAGTACTATGGATGTAGAATCAACTCTTGGATTATGGATTCAATTTCAAGAATACTCCTATCAACATTGATAATGAGAGTACAATTTGCATTGTTAAGAATCCTGTTTATCACTCCAAGACCAAGCATATTCAGATTAGGCATCATTTTATTCGTGATTGTTATGAGCATAGGCTCATTAATGTTGTCAAGGTCCACACAGATGACAATGTAGCTGATCTACTTACAAAGGGATTTGATGTTTCAAGATTCAAACATTTAGTGGTGAGAAGATCTGGTTTTGAGCATTGGACCATGGATTCAACAATTTTGGGCTGCAGCTGAATCTGGTTTTGAAGACGATGATGTATCTTTTATTCAAGCTACGGTTGCTGGAAAGACAATTAGGATTACTGAGGCTACCATAAGAGAAGATCTTTTGTTTCATGATGAAGAATGTACTGTTAGGTTTGCTAAACAAGAATTATGGAATACACTTCGAGACATAGGGTATGAAGGTTCTCTCACCAGACTTACTTTTCAGAAACCCTTATTCAGTCCACATTGGAAGTATATTATTCATGTTTTGCTTCATTGCTTAAGTTCCAAAAGTACTGCTTGGAATGAGTTTAGTCAAACCATAGCCTCTGCATTAGTGGGATTAGCTACCAATCAACCTTTCAATTTCTCTTTCATGATTCTTGATGGTATGCACAACAATATAAAAAATGGTTCACCATTTTTTATGTATCCCAGATTTGTTCAATTGTTTTTGAAAAAACAGCTTGAGGGTGTTCCTAAACCCCCAAACTTTTTTCCTGCTATAGCACTTCCTGAAAAGGAGTTCACATTCATGGCTACAAAGAGTGCCAAGTTCTCTGGGAGGAATACACCTTTAACTCCTCATATTTTGGAAGTCGCACAAGCTGTTAGAGATGCTGCACAAGATGATTCAGATGATGGTACTGAGCATTCAGACTCAAGCACTGATCCTCAACATACTGCTTCACCAGCTTGAATGAAGCAAAAGCTTAAGAAGCAGACTTCATTCCAATTGGGGAGGAATGAAATTGATAATTTGAATGAAGATGCTCAAGATTCTCAATTTAATAAAAATTAGTTTGAGGGAGACAATGCAATGAATTTGGAAGATGCACCACTCAGTTTTGCTCCTCAAGATACTTCTGAGCAGGTTATTCTTGAAGAAGAAAAAGTTGCTACTGATGATAAGAGTGTTGATGAAGAACATGTTAATCTTCAAAGCATTGGAGTTCAAAGTACTGGTGTTCAAGGTGCTGATGACCAAGGTACTGCTGCTTAAAGTACTGCTAGACAGTACTTTGCTACTCCAAGAACTCTACATTTTGAAGAAGAAGCTGGTCCTTCGATGCCAATTCAACAAGAAAAATGTAGTGCAAGTGATGATGAGATCATTGCTGAGATTATCCTTAATATGTCAACACAAAGAGGTACAAGCATTCCTGGAGTTGATCAATCTCCAGCTGCACAGTCTTCTTCACCCACTCAAGAGTTAGATCCAAAAGATAAAGGGAAAGGAATCATGCCCGAATCTCAGAAGAAGAAGAAGAAGAAGCTTACTTTAGCAGATCTAAAAGCAATTAAGATTGCTAAAAATGAAGAAGCTGCTAGAAAGTTACAAGTTGAGTTGGATGCTGAGTTTGATAAAGAAAAGGAGCAAGTTATTCAACCAATAAGACCAAAGTCAATTGCTCAAGAAAGAAATGCAATGATGAGTTATCTAAAGGGTAGAGGATACAAAGGTCTACAGAAGCTGAGATATCCAGAGATGAAAAATCTATATGATGCTGTTAAAGAATCTATTCAAAGAAGTCTTGATAATTTTGTTCCTATGGATTCTGAAAAGGAAAGGAAGCTGTAGGAAGTAATGAAAGAACAAGCTGCTAAAAGAAAATCAAAAAGGAAGAGAACAACTCTTGATGATCAATTATCAAAGAAGATTAAGTTGCTGAGAACTGATACTATTGATGAACTGAGGAATTATCTAAGAGTTGTTGATTTTGAGCATCCAAAATCCTTAGAAGATTCTGAAACAAAGTCTAAGATTTGTGCATTAGAAGTTATAGAATCATCAGATGGAGATTACATTGTCTTTCACAGAGAAGATGAAAGTTTTAGAGCATTCAACATACTGTGGG